>CABFVX010001645.1:76143-150665 GCA_902151425.1 Timema shepardi | reverse complement strand
TTTTTTAGAAACTCACTGTAAAACATTGTGTATTTTCTTTTATTATATTATTATGCCCGTGCGAAGCCGGGTTGGGCTGCTAGTAGATTAATATTTCTAACAGGTTTTTCCTTATGTGAAAAATGTGGCATAGTATTTTTATTCAATTTGCCAAAGCCATATTATTTTTTTTAAAGGATTGATTTTGTTAATATTATTATATACTATATTTTGTGTAGGATTTATTTAATGAAATCAGTTGTTTTAAGAAATAAATTCTTGAATTTATAAAAGTAAAATAAATAAAACCTGTATTTTTAACGAATTGTAGAAATCATGGATTTAAGTATTTATAAATTAATAGAAAATCTTAATCAATGACCTCATTAAACATATATTTATTTTGGGGCTCTTGTAAACAACCTTCCATCAGCATTTGCAATTAAATACTCCCTTGATGAACATTTTATCAATGAGAAAGAAAGATTAAAGGTCTAGAAAAACTAATTGATTACACATGTACGGCACATAGCATAATTACATTTTATTGATTTGTATTGAAGGTCCTCTCTTATTCTGTAGAATGGAAAACAAGTCTATTAATGAGCGGTTAGGTACAACTTTTCAAAGCATTGTCACATAAAATAACGAAATATTATGTTAAGATTACAAAAAATACATATCATAGGAATTCTTGTTAAATATTAGATTAGGTATGTGACACTCATAAAGCGTAATAAAAGATGTTTATACCATTTCGTATATTTTATTACCAGGCATAATTTGTATTACATTTTTTTAACATTTAAATTCTACTAAATACACATAAATGAAATAAGATCTTGGAGGAATTATTCAATGATATAATTTGAAGAGTACAAGGGAAAAATGAGAAGTCACAATACACACATTTTTAAAGAAAACTTTTATATCTTAATCACCATAAGTACCCTAGCAAATACCATATCTTTTATAATTTAAATATGACAAGAGTCCTCGTTTAGATATAATTTCAAGTGCATTAGGAAAGTCTCATGATTGTTTAGCAGAAGGCAGCACTAACTCAAATTAATATAAACTTACCCTCTTCCCCCTTCCCCCACCCTGTTCCCTTCATTTACCTTTAGGGCTAGCACATACACAAAGTTTTTTTTTATCATTCAGGATTATCATTAAATTATTTCCTCTACACTTGCTTGTATAAGGTAGGGTTGCCCCGAGAATTTTTTTGAATTGGATATCCTAAACTAAAATTAAGGGTAGTTACCTCAAGGTCGGAAAGAGAAAAAAAAATATTTTATCAAAATTGGCTTTAACAATTTTGATTACATTTAATTTTGTTACTCATGAGAAGACTTCTTTCATGGCATGGTTCCTTTTTTCAAATATTGTTTACAAGAAGTTGCACCTCTTTTTGAATTTTAGTGGCGTAGTCTTAATCAAGCTTTAGTGGTAAGCTAAACAAAGCCATGACAGATGGAAAGATGGATTTATAAAATTCTATGACATAACACTAAAATTTGCGTTTGTTTGTTTTTCAGGCATTCTACTATAAAAAATCAATTATAACTCTAATTAGCATACGCGTACTACAGTTATGTTTCAAATTTGACTTATAGACTTTTTTTAATTTAGATTTGAATAATGTTTCCAATCAACTAGCTAGTGATATGTCAAGGTAGACTTACTAGCATTTACTCAAGCAAATTTTCCAGCCTAAATCAACGAAACAAATAAAACATTTATAAACAATAATTATCAACAAAAGAATAGTGAAAGATAACTAATATTTTATTTGTTTACTGAATATTTTGGTTCCCCACACCCCCTCTTTTCACTACCCATTTGGACTATATAAGCCTTTATAACTAGTTAAGGGGGGAGGGGGGAGGAATGATGAAATTAGAAATTTAGATTAAATATAGCCGAAATTTGCTTTGATGGAATGTGATAAACTTTTTTTTTCAAGCATACCCCTGAAACCCGGCTGGTATTTGAACCACAATTTTTCAGTCACAAGACAACCTGACTAGATAATCCTGATCTCTAGTCCATATGATCCCCGATTTAGATATTGTTGAATAAAATAAAATTTGATATCTAAATGTATAACATAGCTTATATAAAGAACTAAATGTTGTCATCAAATTTAAAAAAGTGATAGTTGAAATACCATATTCAAGTTTTGTTGAGAGTCCCAGGTTAAGTTCCGGACTGGTAAATATTCCTGTCATCTGGCGGAGCTAAATTGGATGAAATAGAGTATAATTTTCATAGAAATGTTCTTTTAGAATATACAAACTTTTTTAACTGTCTATTATTATTGTTATTAGCACCGCGTCTTACTACCCGTTCGGATTTTACGCACTTACGATCATGTGTAATGGTAGGGTGATTGTGAGATGGATTGGACGACCTGCAGTTTAACGTGGAATCCGAACAACGGTGGAGGCCTGGTATTCCACACATTCACAAGAGGTCTTGTCAGAGGTGAAGGAAGGGTTTGGTAATTAGACAAATCTGTGCCGGGACTGAGGATTGAACCCCTTACCCCTAGACCACCAGGTCACCTGATTTTTACTGTCAACTTTGACCATATTTTACCTTACTCTGAAAATCTTATGATTACAGGAAAGTAGATCTAGATTTTTTTTTTTTAGCCCTCTGAGAAGACACTTCCTATGAAAATCGGACTTTGCGAAAGATTCAAAACTCACTAAAAGTTTCGTTCCTTGACGGTAACCTTCCCATTCGTTGAAACACTTGTAAACACTTTAGCAATGATTGAAATATAATCATCTACATTCGTTTATCACGTTGTACGATCAGCGGCACTTGCTCTTTGAAGATTGTGGTTCTGACCTAATAAAGACGACTGGAAGAGCCGGTATTCTACGGGAGATGATCGTCAAGTGTTTAATCATTGGGTCTTGTGGCAGCACCTGCATGGCTAATGTTGCAATAGTATGGGGAAAAAATAACGACAGTCATTTCCTCCCTAAGGCGATTATTGGGAAATCAAACTAAGTAACGAAATTAATTATAACTAAAACTATTTTTTTAGCACTACGTCTTACTATCTGTTCGGGTTGTACGCCTATGTACTAATTACACTAATGGGTTAGGGATTAGGGAGGTTGAATACGGAGGAAGTACACCAAAATCTGCGTGGAGGGAAAGTAGAAAACATCAATGCACTTGACTGAGATCGAAACCCGATCTCCCAGTCTTCAGCATAAAACTACTATTGAGTCACCCGCCTCTGTGGCGTAGTTGGCTAACGCGCTTGTCGTGTTGAGCTGCTCGACTGCTGAGGACGGGGAGATCGAGGTTCGAATCTCGGTCGGGTGAACTGGGGGTGGTTTTCCTAAATGCTTTTCCACCCTCTCTCTACGCAAATGCGGGTTCACTTCCTATAATATAACCTTCCCAATTCCAAATCTATTAGCGTAATTAGTACTTAGAGCGTATAAACCGAACGGGTAGTAAGACGCGGTGCTAAATATTATTATTATACTATTGAGTCTAATAAATGAATTAAATACGTTAAAACCATTAATATTACAAAATTTACAAGTTCATATAGTCATATCAAATTACATGAATGTATCATTTAAAAAAATGTAAATATGACAACGCTACTTGATGAAATTAATAATTATATTCTTTAATACAAGATTAATGTTAGTTTCTAAAAAAAAGGTCAAATATTTAAAAAGATTACTTTTCAAAACGAATTTAAAATTGGGTTCGTTCGAAGCTTAATTTAGGATATCTCACGTATTTGAAATTTTGAATCAGATTCGAATATCTTAAATATTAAAGTGGGATAGAAGGGGGCACGAGAAAAGGTTGTGTTTTTTTTTCATAGAAAACAATAAGTCCAGCCAAAATAAATCAAATATTTTTTCCAGTAGAAACATGCAGTTTAAGTGGGTTTTTTTCATAGTAGTCTCAACAGTTTTTGAATATACATCATGAAGATAATTTAACTATAAGAGAATGTGGGGAATGCCAGGCCTCCACCATGGTTCGGATTCCACGTTAAACTGTAGGTCCTCCATTTCATCTCGCAGCCACCCTCCCATTTCACATTATCGTAAGTGCGTATAACCCGAACGGTTAGTAAGACGTGGTGCTAATAATAATAATTATTATTATTATTATTATATGAGAAAATCTTTAAATTAAGTGTAAGTTTGTCATTAAGTTCTAGGACCTCCTGGATATATATTCAAAAACTGTTGAGGAAAATTAAACTCTATGTTAGAGAAACATTTGATTAATTCAGACGAAAAAAAAAACCTCGCAAAAACACAGCCCTTGGCTAACAATAACTACCATTACTATCACAACTTAAAATTTGGAAAGTTTCGAATCGAATACGGATATTAATTAGATTCGTATTCATATTATAAATTTCTAAACATTGCCTGATAGGTTAAGTAACCTATCGGACCGTCAGATTAATATTTCTTGTGTGTTTTTTAAGAACCGCACCTTACTACCCGTTCAGGCTATACGCTTACGTACTATTTACGCTATTGGTTTTAACGATTAGCTGGGTTATATTTAGAAGAAGTGTACCTGCATTTGCATGGAGAGTTCTTTTTTTAAACTTAGTACACCAGACCAAGATTCGAACATCAATCTCCCTATCATTGGCAGTCTTGTCCACTGCTAGACTGTTCGTTCACGGTAGGAGTTTACCTCTGAAAGGCCTTTTTCCCTACCAGAAATCTATTATATAGTAGGATATTGGTAGGAAAAAAGACCTTTCAGAGGTAAACTCCTGTCGTGAATGAAGTATACGCGACAACCGAAGCGGGTGATAAAGTTGTTCCTATGATGGTCCGGTTATAGGCGCTCTTTCTATTCAGAATGTTTGCTAATGCCACAAGTTTGCGTCTGAATCTATGGAAATGAAACTGTCCTGTACGTCTGGGAGAGTTTTTGAACTCCCCCTTGGCGGGATTCGAATAACAGTAAAAGTTCTTGAAGAGAAACACACAAAGCAACAATCTTGACCAGACCCTCTTGAGGGGACATTGACTCAATTCTAAGAGATGTGAACGTTCCATCAGAACCATAGACAAGGAAGTTATTGAATACTCCATCCTTGTCAGGCTGCAAGAGAAATGAATTTGAGCGCAATGTTGGTTGTACCGCAAACTGATGGATTCAAGAGGTCTAGGACAATACTGCACCAAGTACTCCTTAGCACAAAAATGATTTAGTACATCTTAAAAAAATACATAGCACTAATTATACGTTCTATCAAATACTTACAGACGGGTCTCTTATTGCCATAATTATGTTTTCTTTAAAAGGAATTAGTTATATTTAGCCTGCTTTGGTGATAGAATGGTTCTAAGCATCTTTGACTTCGAATCCCGGCCGGGTGTACTGAGGGAAGTTTTTCCTAAATGGTATTCCACTCTTCATCTATGCAAATGCAATTACACTTCATATAAACTCAACCTTTGTCATCCCAAGCACTTTAGCTAATGTGCGTATAGCCTAAACAGGTATTATTATTATTATTATCATCACCACGTCTTACTACCAGTTCGGGTTATACGCACTTACGCTAATGTGTAATGGTAGAGTGATTGTGAGATAAAATGGAGGAACGACAGCTTTATGTGGAATCCGAACCACGATGGAGGCCTGGTAAACAGGTAGTAAAAATCTTTGTCATAAAAAAAAAATATATATATATATATATATAGTCAGTTAAAATATAAGAGGGTTGGGGGGTAGAGGGTGGGAAGGGGTGGAAAGATTATGGTGGGATCAAATTTTCAAAATTTAGATTATGAGGCTAGAATCAAAAATATAAGTAATTTAGATATCGGAAATTTCAATGAAAAGGACATTTAGTTGTAAAAGTGCAAAACTGGCTCCGAATACGAATAACCTAAAAATGCATCCCCACTTACCTATTATTACACATACTATGCGGATTGTCTGGATGGGTAGTAAGACGCAGAACACGCGTTTGAGTCGCCGCTTACAGTTTGAAACCACAATGACAACTATCAACAAGAAATAATTCAAAGAAAACTTTTAAAAATTGAAAGCAGGACACTAGAATTGGACCCGGGATTTTGATCTCAGTGAGCCAATGCTCTACCAGTGGACTACCCAGGTTCACCACCACCTGTGACGTCAGATATGTTTGGATGTAATTTCCCTTTTTTTAATCTTTCTATATATTGATATACATTGATAGAAAAAAATGTTAATATAAATATATACCAATAGGTATATATTTTTTATATACAGTGTATTAAACGGTATATATTTGTATATATATATTTACATATATATTTATACACACATATATATTTATACACACATATATATTTATACACACATATATATTTATATATCTATATTTATAGATAGATAGATATTTTTATCTTATTTATTGATATATACATATATATTATATACAGAGGGGTATAGCCAGAGACTACATCTAAGAATATGGTAAAATATACATGTATGTGGCAAAAAATTACATATATATGTATTTTCTTGTCACATACATGTATACATATTTATACATATGTTGTTGTTAGTTTTTCCTTATATATAATATATATACCTAAACATTTTTATGATTATATATATATATATATATATAGGTATGCATTTGTGTGTATAGGTATGAATTTATATATATACCTACATATATTATTTGATTTATGTTTATGGCTGGCAAATAATCTGAAACAAATAACCTCTTCAATATACAGTGTAGTTTATCACGAGACAGCTAGTTTTTTTAAATATACAGATGAGTGGGTTGTTGCTACACTTATTCACAAATTAAAGCCTGTATGTTGAAAATGAAGCCTATTTTCACTTTTAAAGATCTTGAATTAATATTATCTCTATTGTGGGATTACCTAAATGACCTATATTATAAAATTAATATATTCAATGTTGCATACGTGTGATTATTCTTCACTTTAAATTATTTCACTTTCACCGGGACTATCTAATCTCAATGTAAAACTATAACCTAGACTACTCCCCAGACATTCAACTGTGCTAATCGAAATAGTTTGTTAACATAATTAGGTACTACGTGCAATCTAATACACAGTACCAACTTTCTGATCCAAAGTTCCAAGCTCATTCGGAGTGTAACCGCAATTCGACGAAAGTAAACTCCCAGAAGAAATCAAGTTTTGAAAACTGTTTCATTAGAATGAAGATTATTCACTCATATACATCAACTTTGAACATTAAGTTGTAACTTGTATTTAACGATACTAAGTATCGCGCATTGGTGGACAAACAATTCAAATGTCAATTTTTATCTCTTAATTTATGCCATTAGAGTTTCTCGGCTAGACATTCCTTGTTTTTTAACGGCAGTGGCGGATATGTAATCGTCTTCTGAGGTTAGCGCACCCCGTAAGTATGGTTACTTCTTCCCGATGAGATGATGTGATAGTGATGATATATGGTGCCATTAAAAATATCTAGATGGGGATATAGGGGATGCAAGATAAGGTCAGTGTTTTTGCAGTTTTTATATCAAAACAATTTTCCGGTTAAAATAAATCAAATATTGTTTCAATATAAAATTATAGTTTAATTTTATTCACATAGTACTGTCAAAGGTAATTGAATAGCTTATCAAAGATTTCCTAGAATTTAATGAAAACATTTTAGTTTTTCTATTCAGTTAAAAAGTTTCTCATCTAATGCAACTGTGCTCATGACATAGATTAAACAACTGTTGTCACCATGTGAAGAAACTTACTCTGTTTCTACTGGAGCAATATTTGATTTATTTTGACAAACAAAATGTTTTGCAATAAAAACTGCAAAAAACACCTATAATTTTTTTTATCTTCCCTACACCCTCACACTAACCTAAAATGAACCATCGGAACAGTTTTTCTTCGGGAAAAATAACTATAGTACCACCGAGAATCGAACTTGGGACTTCTAGACAATTTACCAGGCTTATGGTTTGCCGTTGAAGAGTAGTCGGGACTTAAAATCCAGCTTCAATACTCAGTGTGGGTTTCCCCCTTAATGGTTCGCTACTCTTCCTCCAAGTAAATACGGATACATTTCCTCTAGCGTATTTATTTCTGACCCATTAAATTAAAACATAAGGGCTTATATTATATAGGCTATAACAAAGAACATATAACATGAGATATCTTAAAAATGTACGTGGAAAAACAAGTATGGACAGAGTCAGTAATGAATGGGTGCGGAAGGAGTGTGGTTTGAAAGGTAATCCAATAGGTCAGTGTGAAAGAAGTTTCTTACGTTGATTTGAGTATGTTTAGAGGATGAGTGTGAATTGAGCTACGAAGAAAATATATGAAGGTAGAGTGTGTTGATCAAAAGGAAGGTGCAGGCAATGTAAGACGTGGCTAATTAAATGTTGTAGATGAATGTGTAAATAAATAGAAACATTAATGGTTTAAAGAATAAAAGGGTATGCATGCCTTGGTGTATGGATGTGGTTGAAGCGAAAGGAGTATTCAAGGATAGGAAAGTGTGAAAAAGTTAGTGAGGATGGATTAAGTACGGATTAGATTTTGAGCTATATTCACAGTTTCTTGCCTACCCCATAAGGGAATGGCGTGTTTAGGTGTGTATGTATGTATGTATGTATGTATGTATGTATGTATGTATGTATGTATGTATGTATGTATGTATGTATGTATGTATGTATGTATGTATGTATGTATGTATGTATGTATGTATGTATGTATGTATGTATGTATGTATGTATAACACACTATATTAAGCGTATGGCTCGAACAGGTACTAAGAAGCGTTTAAAATAAAGATACTAGATAAACAGGGTAGAATAGTTTTTATTTGACACTCTTTAGTGCAATAAAATGGTGAGTGCGGAATGTGCCTGAGCTAGGAATAAATTGCACTTTGATGTTTTGGCTATATTTGTTTATTTAATCACAAGTATGGTGATAAATTTAATTCTAATTTCATGATAAAAATGTGTATCGACAAACTGTACATAGAAATAAAAATTGAAATCAAATACTTTTGAAAAAGTATCAATTTTACACACTAGTTCTTAAAATCTAGTTTATATAAAATTTAAAATACATTAAAATATATTATTTGTTTACTAACAGTTAATTTAATTACTTGATCATTAGCACATCATACCCATTTCAGTTTCATTCTTGTGTTAGACTGACCTTCTGATATTGGGGGGATATGGGTTAGAATCCCTGTCGGGTCTACTGAAGGGTTTTTTTCCTAGATGATTCTCATCTCTCCTTCCACGCAAATGCAGACATATTACCTTTTAAATTCTCCCTTCCTCGTCTCTAACCCATTAGAGTAGCTATAATATTTTATCTAGCCTGAACAGGTAGAAATACACGGTGATAAATAAAAAGCCAGATATTGTGTAAAAATATTAATCATGAACACGAATTATATTTAATTGTTTTTAATAAAAGTAATAATAATAATATTTTAATAATTCATGATTTTACAGACATATAATAATACACTAGGTTGAGGTATCAAGTGTTACGAATGACATATTTTAAGAATACTAGGGCTAGAAACAATGTTGCTAGTCTGTCTTAAGGACTAGAGTTAGCACCCAAAAGCTACGATTTTAACTTTTCAAATGCCTGTGATGTGTATAGTTTTTGAATTTCTAGTTAACTTTGTTCACATACTCAAAATCTTATATAATCTGGAGGTGATATAATTAATATCTTTTTCCATTTAAATGTGAATTTCTGCACGGTAATATAGTCAATTTTATATTCGTGAATCATTTTAACAGTTAAAAAAGAAATAATAGATACTTATTCTGGCACTAATAACTCGAAAGTTTATTACCGTACTTACTAAAGTACGTCACCTATCTCTATCTTGATATAGCTCTATCCAGTCCACCTCATTACACCCTAACTCTTCCAGGTATATTATGTTGTTTTATTGGCACCACGTCTTACTAACCTTAGGGTTATACGCTTAAGCAATAATTACGCTAATGATTTTAGGGATTATGAATGCTATTTTTAAAGGAAGTGTACTTGGATTTCCGTGGAGGGAGAGTTAAAAACAATTTTTTGAAAAAAAATCACACTCAGTACACTCGACGCTGACTCGAACCTCAATTTCCCCGTCATTGGCAAGCTAGTCTAACACGAGAGTAGCACGTTAGAGCATGAGGCCACCAAAGTGGTCCTATATAATGTTATCTTCCCATCTGCGTCTAGGTCTTCCCAATGGCCTCTTCCCATTTTGTTTACCAGTCAATACCCTAAACTCAGTTCTAGACTCTTCCAATAGCGCTGCATGTCCTGTCCACAATAATCTGCAAGATTTGGTCACCTTAACAATGTCTTATGTTGAGTACATGGTGCAATATGAAACCTGCCCCCCCACCCCCCCACCCTCCCTAGAGTCATCATCACCTTTTGGATCAAATATTTTCCTAACCACTTTGTTTTCTAACATCCTAAATTTTTTTTGTCAAGTAAAGTAAAAGATCATGTTTCACAACCATAAAAAACCGCTGAATAAAAAATAATAAAAACTGGTAATTTGAACAGAAAAAATAGTTTGTGATTGTTTCTAAAACATTTTTACTAGACTAAATAATACATACAATAAACCAAAATGTTAACATCATATCTTCTGTGGTTTAAAACTTTTTTTAAAAATCTATATTCTACTTTTCTCCACAAATCAAAAAATGTTTAGTGACATACTTACGACTCACGAACAATTATGTATTTTGTGGTACTAAAACCATATGCTTATTAGTTAAAATCTTGATGAGCATGAAAACCATTTTTATTTTATTTACAAAATAATTATTTAATCTAATCGGTAGCTGTAGATATTATACACAATTTATTCAATATTTTAATTAAATATCCCTATATGTTTGGATACAAATTTAACCTAACGATGATATAAAGTCACAATGCGATATTTATCTTTTTCGGATGTGCTATCTGGTTCTAAATTATGAAAAGTAAAACTACAGTAAATAAATTAAATATAAATGTACACTGTTTTAAAACGTTTAGTGGCTTCTTAATATAGAAAGGCTGCAAGTGTACATGAAACAGAAATGGAAAAATAGGCATATTACATGGTACAATCAAGAACAAAATCGATTATTTGGTTGATTTGAAAACAAAATGATAAAAAAAGTTCATTTCGTATCTATAGATTCTTCTTCTAAACTAACAAGAGTATTTTTGAATAAAAGGGTACGTCGGCTCTTCCAAAACATCCGCAATTCGAAAATTTTGTCTTTCTCTTCCATCAATTTGCCACTAAGGTTATCTAAACCCAATTTTCCCAATAAGTAAAATATAGTTCAGTATTTTTAAATTAAGGTTGTTTCTTGACCCACCTTAATAACTTAATGCTGATTTCTGCCATTAACATCAGCAAAAGTATATAGGCCTTTATATATATTCTTATATATATCGTCACCATTATTTTACAAGTTTGACCGTTTATATTGTTATAACTATATGTTTTGAGCAACATTTAAAACTAAAATAAACTTATTTACGATTAAAAAAATTATAAATTGCCTTTGGATATTCAAGTATGACCATGGAAATGAGATCATAATAATATAAATGATACCCTTTTTGAATAACATGTGTAGGCCCTTATAACATTTTATTGTAATATAATAAATCAATATTTTAAAACCTTAGCAACCTTTTACCCTGAGTTTATTTTTATTCTGGAACAAAGAAAATAGTTAGTTTATCTCTACTAAGTGTAACTCAACTATTAATAAACATTTTCAGCGCTATATTTAAACATAATCATTATTGGTTTTAATTTGGGCCACTTTTCTCTTAAGATAGTGAGAGTAAATAGGTAAAACCAAATTTAACTTAAATGTGGATTTCAAGTGGTTTTTTTTTTCAGGATGCACCGTTTTGTCATAATTAAGGAGGAAAAACACAGAAACGGTCGTCAATTAAGTTATTTTTCCTATTGGAAAACTGACTAAAAAAATCAATAAGCACAATCTAAATATGAAAAGAAGGTGCTAAAATTGTCGACAAAATTTCAAAGCATTTAAAACAATTAAGATGTAAGTCATGGTTTGTCTACAAAAGGGCTAGGCAACACTGATAGATAATAACTAAATATATTGGTCCAAGTAGTTAGATTTTGTTTGCATCAATGCGCCTCACTACCGGTTAGGCGGGATGCACACTAGGGTGATGCGACTTATATCGTGCGATCACTTAGAGGCGCGACTTATATCTTGAGATAATTTTGCTGAACACAAAAATGATACAATCTTTAGGCAGGAAACATATTTTAGCGTCAGTTTATCAGTTGTAATCATGAGCTCTTCTAGTGAAGATGACGTTCTAGTGATGTATTGATATTTTAATAACAGGAAAAGGAAGAGAAGTAAGTATTGGGTGCATCCGCATAATTTAATTAATGTGCGACACAGCTCTGCAATAGTTTCAAGAGAACTACCTCAACACAAAGGAAAACTTAAAGAATGGCTTAGAATGAGAGCTTCCAATTATTATTGAAACTCGTGACTCCTTCCCTTTATTAAAGAAATTAAGAATGTTTATTCAAGCTGGAGTGGCCTAGATATGTCGTCACCTTGAAAAATTGTACGATACTGAGTGAAGAGACTAGCAGTGTGTTTCGCTTTAGTACACATATCTTGCGATAGATGTCGCCATCGTACTGGTGTGTACCTGTTTTGTCACTTCCATACAGTTTGAACGCGCGCAAGCGATACCTATCGTATAAGAAAATTATCACTTATCGTTTACGACATTACGATATGTATCGTATCGTCTTGGTGTGCACCTTGCCATAGAGTTATACGCCTATGTACTAATACACTAATGTGTTATGTATCAGTAAGGTTTTAATTTAGAGGGAGTGCACTCGTATTTGCGTGGAGGCATGGTATAAAACCATTTTAAAAAACTTATTAAATCCGACTGGGATTGAACATGAATCTCTCCGTATTCGGCAATATAGTCCAACACAAGAGAAGTGCGTTAGATTATGTGGTCATCGAAGTGGGTAAACATAATTTATGATAAAACCATGTAATTATTAGTAGGTAATAATCTTCTCTTTAATGTACGTGAAACTGTCCCTTAAGGCTTTTAAATATTTGACTATAAAATCATTCCATAAGGCTTATTACTCGGATATAAAGCTTTGGGAGGAGTGTGGGTGTAAGGTGTAGCAGTTAATTAGTTTTGATCAAGGTGAAAATTATATATAATTATGTTCTACCTACGTGACATCTGAACCAAGACGATGAAATAAGTAAGCGAAATACTCATAAATGATCCCAACAAACTGATATTAAGAGAGAAAAAGCCCAAAATAGGAAACTTTGCCTGACGGTTTGAGACTTGCTGAATGAAAAGCTGAATTTCAGTCATGTGCACAGGATGTATATTCTTAATCAAAGTCATCTTCTGCAGCAAGATGAGAATTTCTTTCGACTGATTTACTACTCTACTTGCACTGTAAACGATGGCGAGCAAATTAATTAGCGGAGCGATTAGCCAAAAAGCAATTATTAAGGAATTGCGATGATATTCGGATTTAATAGAGATCCCTTTAGTTGAAATATTGGTAGCTTCGTAAATACTTCGAATCAAAGAAAATACAGAAAAGAGTACAGTAAATAAAATACTAAGCGCGAAGGTTGAAACAACACATGTCACCGTATCACTTAAAATGTCATGGGCCTCCCGCAGTCTTTTCAACCTGGATGAAACGAAACTTTTTCTGCTCAATGATTTTTTATTGATTACTCTTGTGTCCAGACAAAGGGATAAAGGGCTTGGCACCCTTTCTGAACTGAATATCTGAGTGTAAGATATTCTTAAAGATGTATAGTTATTTAGCAAATGGAGATCTTCTGCCACTTTGAGCAGCTCCTTGTTTAGATAAAAATATCGTTGTTTGACAAGTAGGTTAATGTGATAAAACAACATGCACGTGATAAAATTAATAGAATAAGGTATATTCAACGCGAATAAATAATGAAATGCTGTAAGCCATGATACTACGTAATAGATAAAATCAATTATTGAGAAAATCAGAAGCAGAGAGAGGACAACACATGACTCTACTGTTAGTAAAATAAAAGTTGATCTATATGTTTTATTAGGGATATCAAGTTTTTTTTCATCAACGGAATTTAAAAGTTGTAATATAATTCCAACTTGTTTCCACGTAGTGGTATAGCAACGGATGAAATTTGTAATCGATGAGATAAATAACATAGTTGTACGTAAATATGCTAACAGGAAGTTTGGAAATGGACTCGCCCCTAGGACATAGGAGAAGTACCATCGGTTGGATTGACCGTAGAATATCAAAATAAGTGTGACCATCAACGATGTGTGGAAAACTCCTGGTATAAATGTGTTGAATTGGTAGCCCTGTGGTCTTATGTACGTTACCGGGGCCAGTCCAACAAGTTTACAAACGTAGAAGATGGGCTTCAATGATGAAAAAACTGTCCAACGTTTTGTGGGAGGCTTCATCCTGAAAGGAAAAACATTACACATGAAAATATAATGAAAAACCGTGAGGCTGTATTTGAGTTGTATATAAATAAACAACTCTATGTCAGAAGCCCGCAATCGAGCCTTACCGTCTGAACGGCCGCCGTCTGTTAGTAAAGACATTGCTAACCTGCTGATTGAGAGTGTCATATGCTCAGCGCAATCCGGCCGTTAATCTCAGTTTTCTAGACCAGAGCCACTATATTTTAATTCAACTAGCTCCTCGTCTGTCCTTACGAGGTTTATTTGACCCCATTTAAGACCCACTGCTTCACAGAAATTTATAGAAGGACCGGGGATCAAACCCGGAACTTAAAAATCTGTAAAATAATTCTCAATAAAATTATATTAATATCGATTGCTATTTATCATGCACACATTTATAATAAAAAATTCATACGGTGATATCATTAACACTTTTAAAAAATCAACAATGTAGACCTATTGACGTTTATAAAATTTACTAAGATCATTTTAAGAAAAATATGGTTGCGGGTTGTTACGTGGGACGTTTCCAAGGAAAGTGAGGCTTAACAGGTCAGAAACCTACTGGTAAATTGTTTCCGGCCGTTCTTTACCACAATCAACAAATTTTGCTGGTTCTCTGTCTGAACAAATGTAAGATATAACATGCTGGGTTCTTGGTCTTGGAGAATGAAGACTGATATGATAGCTCTTAAATTTACTTCTTGCAATATGTTAGGGATTAGCCTACTGTACTTAGATACGCAGGCCCGAAAAAGCAAAAATAAATAAAGTATTTCATTTAAATTAAGTTTAAATAAATAAATGGTACGATGCAACCGTACATGATATGTTCTCATATAATATATTGTAGTTAGAAACTTATTTTATAATCCTGAGAATATTAAATGATTTTCAAATATAAATTTTGAGAAAAATTGTGATTGATTTTTTTTGTTTGGATACCACATCTTCCAAAAAATAATCATCAATAAACTAACCTAAAATGGTTTTATCTAGTAAACCAAAAACACATCTTTATTTATTATGTAAGATACTCCCCAGATACCAATTTTGAACAAAATTCTTAAAGCCATTTTAGAAAAATTTCTGTCAAAAAATAGTTATCAGTAAACTACCCTTAATTTTAATGCTTAAATTCAACTCAAGAATTGGCCTCGAGGTATGACCATATAACATCTAAAAATCAAATTTGAAATATATAAATCAAACTCCATCGGCACTAGCCCCATATTTAGATGGGCAGAATCATATGGACAGACAAAATTGTGAGACCAGCTTTTTTGATTTTGTGTACGCACAGGACTTTAAGATTCATAAAAATCTCGAGATTGAAAATGTCAACAACATTTAATCTATATAAGGAAGTAAAGATTTAATTTAAAAGTTACACACTTTATAAAAAGAGAATCCTTTTCATTAATTACGTGGACCATACCAATCAATCGAGTGAAAATAATGTAGAAATGTATTAAAAGTCTGTTGATATTTCTAAAGAAGACTTACCTTTGTTTGAAAGGATCTTAAATGAATTCAAATTTTAATCAAAGATGTTTGGTGTTCTGTAGCTAGCTGAAATGTGCTTCTACAACAAACAAATATTTCCTTTAGTACGCCTTACTAGATAAAAATAAGGTAAATTATTTTCAAAGTTGAAGTAGAGAAACACGTCCAGTATAATTATAATACAATCATATTTGTTGTTAGGTAAAAAATTTCAGGACACCAACAATGCGTCGTCCACCATACTTTACTTTCTTTTCAAAGAGTTAACAATATACACTTTACCGAGTACCCGACAGGTATGGATTGGAGTCAACAATTAGTTCTACGTCCACGGAAAACTTCACTCATGTTTGATTGAAAGAACAATGGCTGTTTATTTTTGAGTTATTGGAAATATTCGAATTATCTTTAGGATGGCATGTTGACCAAACATGTGAATTGGCTAAAGATGCAATTTATTTTAAGATAATTTGGTTTTCTACATCATTAAAATAATTAAATTTTTGTTCCCAGTTGTATATAATTTAGTAAGTTCCTCAAGTTTTTAGTAAACATTTTTACAGTACTTCTTTCTATTTGTGACTCATAATCTAATTTATGGGTAGAGCATGAGGAGGTTAAATTTTAATGAAATTATACAAACTTTTATATAACAGAGAGTAATTTTTCATTACTTACAAAGCGTCTTATTAGCATTCCTGCCCCCCCTCTAACCCCCCAACCCAATCCACGATCAATAGGCAGCTCACCTATTGACTCATTCAAACCAAATCTAAGGATTATCAACTAATGGATATTAATTCAATCGTATGTGTTAAATTTGAAACATTATGTCAATACAAATAGCATCATTATTGCACTCAAAATCTACCGACAGTATTATAATTATTTCTTAACACTTTTTTTCATGCACTATTGGAATTATCATACTATCGGAAAGTTTGTGATTTTTTTTCTCACAAAGTTTTCGCTAGTATGGATTAAAATAAATCATCTTTATTATAAACAAAACCTGAAGATGTAACATCACCGAAACATGTCATCGTCATAGAAGATTAAATCTTTTGTCAAATAAGAAAAAGGAAATAAAAAATAATAATTGCCAATAAAGTATAACCTTATCATTTAGTACTAATTACCAAATAAATTTGATCTTTATTAAAATATTATTAAATTAAGTTAATTTAAATGTGACAGACTTCTTTTAATAATAATCTAAAATTCATTAAATTAGTCTTATGATTCTCTAACAAATGGCAGCACTAATTCGATTTTAATTAAATTGAACTCTCCCCCCTCCTCCCTCCTCCCCTGTACCTTTCATGTGAATAGGCCTTAAATCGACCAAGGTAGATTTTAGCTCTTTAGAATGGACTACAATGGTTTAGATTTTTATAATTATGTGTATTAATTATATCAAATAT
Source organism: Timema shepardi (assembly GCA_902151425.1). Taxonomy (NCBI): domain Eukaryota; kingdom Metazoa; phylum Arthropoda; class Insecta; order Phasmatodea; family Timematidae; genus Timema; species Timema shepardi. Next base: position 133,180 of record CABFVX010001645.1, on the reverse strand, counting down.
AATATTGCAGCCATTTATATATTATTTTTAAGGTTCCTTAATATCAACCAATGATTAATCCAAATAAAAAATATAACTATCGTTAACATTGAATTTTAATTTTAAAATTAAAAGTGCTCTAGCAGCACTAATACAAAACATAGTTATAAGCATTAAAATAATAATACTTACCGTCTATGAAATATTTGGTGATCCTATAGGCGATATCCATCAATCATTGTTCCAAATATTTGAGTTTATAAGGCGGTTATATTGCCATCATAAACTAACATAGCAATGGCGTTGGGAGGATGTTGTTGATATTTGATATTTGTATAGTGAGGTGGACATTGCTTCTATTAAATATTTGGAAACAGGTTCAATTTAGGTAGAACCTATTTTTATGTAAACATGAAACTAATTGATAGATGATCAAAATTTAACTACATATAGGTTTAAGGCTTGTATCCTGATTGCGAACAGCCCAGATTGCAAACAGGGCAAAATTTGTCCAAATTGCAGACACATCCAAGAATGTTATAGTCACCTAAATGTACAATGTCCCGATTGCGAACCGGTAAAAGAGCGACTGGGGGGAATTCCTAAGTGAGGGCGGTGACACGGATAGGAGGGGCTACTGGCAGCACACACCGGTCACCGGGGCTTTTCTCCTAAACAAGCTTAACCTAGCCCAACTTAACCCAACCTAACCTAGCTTGATATTACCTAACATAACCCAACCTAAACTAGCATAACCTAACCTAGAAATACTCATGCATGTAATTTAGTTAAATTAAGACTGGTGAGGATGAACGAACGTAAGACTGCTATGCCCACATGGGCCACCCCTATTATTAAGTAGGGGTGGGATGGCATAAAAAAAATGGCGTATCCGAAATCCGGATTTCTCCCCATATATCGACAATCTCATGTCCACAATCAGGACTGTGCTGAATCAGGACCTTAATTCGAATTTTCATATGAAGGGCCTTATCCGACAAATGGAAAAGCTACTGGATCTACTCTCGCGTGTTTGTCCGTCAGTTAATGTGATACAATTATAGTTGTCACGTTTTATATCATTATCGTAACAATGTTGACTGAAAAAAAAAATGTTGGCATCTTCTATGAAAACGGGACTGTAGAAACGTATAATATGTTATCTATATTTTTTTTATCGCCGCATCTTACTACCCACTAGGTTTATACGTTTACATACTAAGTTATATAATGGGTTAAGGATGAGGAAAGTTGGATTTAGATTAAGTGCATCCGTGCTTGTTTAGAGGGAGGTTGGAAAACCATTTAGGAGAAAGCCCCTGGTAACATTATTTGACACCACCGGTGTATTTTTTATATTTTTTAAATTTGTCAGTATTTTACTATTGGTTTTTGTTTTAAATGAAGTACTTCAAAGTTCGCCCGCAGCATAACGTGCTGTGTTGCCATGCGTGACAAAATAATATTATTTATATCTTTTCATAATAAAACGGAAGGAAGATCGTCTAGCACTGCTTAAAATAATTAAAATAGGGAAATTTGATAAGTAAGAACATATACCTTATTATTAAACATATTTATCCTTCTAAGAAATTTGTTGAATCTTCTTTGTTTAGTTTCAATGTTGGTCGTGGGTTTATTCAAACGCATGCGCAGGACTGTCAAACAAGTGAGTGGCGTGTCTCGTAATTATAAAGGAAGAAAATTAATATATGTAAATACTTCCAAACTAGCTTGCATTTCAATTTTGAAAGGTAAAATAAAAATTGTAATTCTTTTAAGAAACATTGTTCATATTCATTGACACCTATTATCAATCTTTATATTAAAATTGTGTTTTATTTTATATTTATCCCTAGTCCAAAGTTAAAATTTTATCTTTTGTTTTAATGCATAAGTTTTCTATTTGGACTTGGGGAAAAAACTACAACGTTTTTAAATTATGATTCCTGGAACATTTTTGAGGAAGATAGAGGTATTCTTTCTCGGCTTCTTAAAACATGGAACAAAACCTTTGTTGCTCCCAACTAAATTGGATTTAAAAAGTGAAAAAGTGGGATATGAAGATATCCATAGAAAGCTGTGTGTTTGGGGATTAACTGGAGACCTTTTATTTCCTGAAATTGAGGAGTTGAAATTAATAAAAGGAAACAAATTTAAGACATTTGTGATATTTTAACATTGAAATATTTATTGTTGAAATCTAGTCAAATTTTCAACATTAAATTATTATATTTTTTCTCTTTCTCACACCAGTCTTCCAGTATAGATTTAAAACTTTACTTCTTCTGGAAACCCAATTAATATTTTATTTCTAGAAAACTATTGGTATAACTATTGATCATTGATTTTTTTTGGTCAACAATATTTTTTTATTTTTTATTTATTGTTCATAAATATATGTAATATAAAATATTTTCTTTTAATTTTGTAAGCTTGTTTGTAATTATATTTACTCGGATAGGTAGGATTGGGATGTGGTAGTAATGAAACACTAATAATAATAATAATAATAATAATAATAATACACAAAATACATATTAATGTTTTTTTATTGTAGTTTAAACTAGTACATTCGATTAGTGATCCATTTTTATTTAAATTATTCATGTTTTATTGTAAGTGTTATCCCTTCAACTCTTATAGAGATTTACAGCACGCCATTGTTCTGGGTAGGGTAGTGTAATTATTATTAACATTGCATCATATAGAAAACGTTCTCGAGCACACCCAGTGGTCTCGAGTCTTAAGAGTCATCGTGCCACTCTCAGAGTTAGTCGAGATGAAGGTTTTAATTTTTTTCTCTTAGTTCCTAGGAGTGACGCCCACCAATTACAGTTTAAACACATTATACATATATAATTTTAATCATCTCGACTTTACCTTTTGTTGTGTAAAATTGGGAAGAAAAGTTATTTTTATTGGAACATTCAGTACACCCGACTGGGATCAAAGTCCTATCTTCCCGTCATTGTAAGTCTAGTTTATTGCAAACGAAAGTGATGCCATAGACAATGTGGCCACCCAAGTGTATAACGCTTTATATTCCTTACCAATGGTTCACAAAAAGTATACAATAGCAAGTTTGTCCACTTATAGCTCGTGAACTATAATGATTTGAAATAATATAATTACTTTATATAACCTATAGACTTTTTATACATTTGTTAAAATTGTGCAATAAACCTTTGATTTTCGAATGAACTTAATGTGGATTAATACATGAGACACAATATTTATAAAAAAATTTAGTTCTCAAATATTTATTGTGACAATCCTACTATAAAACTATGGCACATTTTTACTAACAAATACATGATAGGAACTTCAATGTTGCTAAATGTATTTTTTAAATAAGAATTGACCCCTCAAATCCTCGAATATTTAGAATCTCTCAAATCCTAAATGATACTTGGGATTCGAAGATTTGAAGCAAAAAAAAGGTAAGATTCGAAATCTACATTTATTATTTGTTTTAAATTTTTAACCTGAAATATATTTTTTCAAATATATTATGACAATTACTATTGATATATACCAATAAAATTCGAGTACCAATCTAAAAATCAGACCCCACACCATCAATTTAGCTCTTATTGTTAACACATTCAGAATTGAAGATAAGAGATTATGGTTTCAAGGATAAAATTAAGATTCAGATTCTAGAAAAAGTGAATTAAACCCATATATTATATTTATGTATTAATGCGTCCAAACATTTTATCTGTGGCTGTCACTTTTGACATAATTTAGTATCAATAGTACCTACTCTGTTAAGTTTGGAACCCCAAAGTTTATGGCTTCACTTACAAAGTGTCACCTATCTCTATCTTGAGTTAGTTCTATTCAGTCCACCTCATTACACCCTATATATGTATCTTGAGCTAGTTCTATCCTGTCCCCCTCATTACACTATATTTCTATCTTGAGCTAGTTATATTTAATCCACCTAATCACACCATATTTTTATCTTGACCTAGCTATATCCAGTCCACCTCATTACAGTATATTTTTTATCTTGACCTAGTTATATCCAGTCCACCTCATTACACTATATTTTTATCTTGAGCTAGCTATATTCAGTCCACCTCACTACCCATATTTTTTTCTTGAGGTAGTTATATTCAGTCCACCTCATTACACCATATTTATTTCATGAAATTTCTAATGGTATCCTCCCATCTCCGTCTATGTCTTCCCATCGGACTTGCCAGTCAATGCCCTGAACACGGCTCAAGATTTTTCCATTCGCGCTGAATGTCCTGCCCACCATATGATGCGAGATTTGATTACCCTAATAGCAAATGTATGTTGATCAGTACAGGGTATGTATTTCATCATTATATAACCTCTTTAGTTCTCCATTGTCTTCATCTCTTTTTAGAAATACTTTGTTTTCAAACAAAGTAAATTTAGTATGGACATGTAAGTTAAAGCGACTACAATGCAACTAAATCTTACTGCACTAATAATAGTAAAAGCGTTCAGCAAGATCTAGCAACAGTACAAACAGCCAGTCTTCTGGTTTGTACTCTTGAATCTTGGGATAGAACCAGGGCTCCCTGGACCTTTTGGAGCATTCACGTCATTGCGAAAGAGGAGAAGATAATTGTTTGTTTTTTTTACTTTTATCTACAAGAAAATCTATTTTATAGCAATTATATATATATATATAATATGCTGACTTATAAACAGCATGTGTGGACAGGTGAAACGACACCATGTCATGGCATGTTGTGAAATCAGTTGAGTCTCCGGAGTTGAGCCGGTACGGTAACAAATAGAGCGAGTTCAAAGCGCTTGGAGCCTTTTAAAACAAGCGACACTTGGCCTGAGGGCTCAAAAGGGTAAAAAAAAATGGAAGGTGGACAGTAAGGAACTCCAGTAACCCGCACTACCATGTTTGATAGTTGACTCTACTTCTGCTTCTTTCGTTTGAATAACTTAGCTAAAAAAAAAGGTGCGGAAATTACAGTCCTATATTCATATAAAGAACCATATCTAACAGCTATAAAAGTTACTAGATCTATGTTAATATATTCATAATAATTTCAGTGACTGAATGGTCCAACTTCTAAAGCGTCACTCCAATGCTAGACTGGCCTACTTATGACGGGAAGATTGGGGTTCGAATCTTGGTCGAGTCTACTAATGATAGTTTTTCATAAATTGTTTCCCACTCTCCTTCCACGCAAATTTGCGTGAACTTTCTCTAAAATGCTTCTTTACTGATCTTTACCCTCATTTAGAGTAATTATCATACATGCATATAACCTGAACAAGTAGTACGACGTGGTCATAATATATAAAATATGTATAATAAATATGTTCATACGTCAAGCTATGTGATCTGCAGCTGTAACTTTTGATATATATTATTAATACCTATGCAATAACTCTAAAAATAGGGGCTTACATTAAAATGCTATCAATGTTGACCACATAAAATATGTTTGTGTTTTCTAAAAGGCCCTTTCTACGAAATTTGGACGTTACTTGCACTTTATTATGCTTGAACGTAAGAAACAACAAAAGGAATGGCTTGGATTGTTGGTGAGGGGAAAAGGTGTGGCAATTTCACAGCAGCCAGGAGCGAACCCTTTTTGGCGAGCACTTGAATGAATGTCGAGATCCTTTTGTATTGGGGGTCGGGGTTCGATGCCAAAATGAGTGTTCTAAGAGTGTTTTGTCTTCCTCAATAGTTTCCTTATCTACCTCCACGGATGTATTTACTCTCTAAATTCTGCCATCCTCATTTCTATCTCATTAGTGTGTTAACTAACATGCTTAAGCCTAGATCCCGGATGGGCAGAAAGACGCGCAGCAAAATAAGTATACATGGGGGCCTAAGAGAAGGAATTATCCTACTGAAGAAAAGCGAAGGAAGAAATAAATGGTTCCACTCAATCGCATACACTTTCTCATCGAGTGTAATATAGCTTGACAGAATTTTGAAAAATATGTTTTTATTAAACTACCCTCAAGTGGATTTTCTAAAAAAAATACAAAATCTTTTTAAAGAACAATAAAAACTCTTAATATATTAATTTTGAATGAAATCGTATAGATATGATTAAAAATCAATTATTTGTAAAATTTAAAGCCTAGGCCTAATCTTATTTATCATTAAAAAATTTCCTGATATATATTTTAAAATAAATCAAAAAAACTATTTTCAAAAAATTTAACATCTTATAAAATATGTCTTAAGTAAACTATATATTAATTTCATTTGAAAAAAAATATTACTTATCATGTAAAATATACCAAAAATATTGATTAATTTTTTTTAAACTATTTAAAAACATTTACATATTTAAAAAAATCAGTCATCAGTAAGCTACGGTACCTACTCTGTGCCCTATCCATCTTCTTCAAATGCTGAAATAAAACCATTTATAACCTTATTATTAAGGTAGTAATATTTATCATACCCAACTAATGATATTTTTAAGCAAGACTTTTCTGAAATATTTCTACGATTTACAAACAATAAAATTACTATTAATTTTTTCATCTTTATTTATAATCAGCAGCTAATTTTTTTAAATGAAAATCCCTTAACGATTGCATAAACCATCCACTTTGCAATAATAGCATTTCAATTTAAAAGAAAAAATTAAATTTAGGAAAAAAAATCTACAGTTTATCTTTAATAATTTTCTATTTGTATCCAGGTTCTTTTCTACTCCCAAAAGTTAGTATCTTTCTTTAGTCAACAAGATTTTTTTTTGTGTCTGTGAAATGCGCCGTCATCATTTTAAGTTTGCTTCCAAGATGTCTGTTGAAAGACTATATATAGTTGGTCTTCCATTTATTGACAGTAATTTGAGAGTTTAAAACTTGCAAGATCGGCTTTAGCGTCTAAAGTTGGGCTTACAGTAGTAACTACGAAATTTGGACGTATGATTATAATTTTGACAACTTTTAGATATAATAAGTGACCCTTTTATTTAAAAAAAGTATTTTTATTATTAAAATTTTTAATTTTGAGATTATGATGGACCTTGACGTTTCATGTGTTTGTCCCTCATGCCTCTCTGTCTTCCTGTACCTGTAACGGTTCTATGTACGAGTATTTGTTCAAACTTTATAGCTATATGTTATATAGTCATACCTCCAGGAGGAATCGTGATTTCTATTTAGACCACAAGGGCAGATTAATGATGACCAGGTCCCAGATTTTGATAACATGTCTTAATTTTATTATTATTATTTTTGCTTCATCACAGACAATGCTCTGTTCATGATCCCCAGGTTTTGGAAACTTTTGTTTTTGGGTAATTTTTTGTTATTATTTGTCATTTTAGATTTTGAGCTCATATTTTCTTGGTTTGCCTCAATTTCGGGTCCTTTTAGCCATTTTTGTATCAGTTTTAGACAAATATGATGAATAAGTGTATTTCTAAATACTACCAATATATTATTGGTACATAAATACTTAATATATATATGTATATGTATATATATTGTTTTAAACGCAATTGCTGGAATGAGAAGATATATCAGGCAATTAACTTTGTATCCTCTTTGCTTGCATGGTTGGAAAATACACATTCCTAATTGGATACTGCAACTAAGCTTAAAAGGGTTGTGTTGGGAAGGGGTAGCTATTACTTATGGAACATATATTTTTAAATTATATTATATTTATTAGACTGTCAGAAATAAGCTTAAGGTTTTTTATTTCTTATTATATATTGATCAGTTTTCATTTGTATTTGTAAAATGCATGTTTTATTTAGTCTTGTGCATTAATTACAAACATTTGTTTACATTTTTTTAAATTCATAGGTATCTATATAGGTAATTTTGGTTAGCATTTTAGGCCATTAAAGTCCGGGCCCTTCTGATGATATATATTTGAAAATTAAAAACTTTTCAAAATCCACAGACAATTTTGTTAAAAATTGATATTTGGGGGATCTTAACTGATCGGACAAATGTAACTGATAATTTCCCCACATCTATAAAATATTCTACCTTAAAATATGAGTAAAGAATGACCCTGGGCACGGGAGGACTCCTGGATATCTTGGTAAAAAGAGCGTTGGCGTACTAAGCCAAAGGTCCCGGGTTCTATACCTGTATCGATTTAAAGGATATTTAATAACGTTTAACTGTTGGATGGTACGCAATTTTAAGAGAATATCCTTCACTTTAAGAGCTTGGTATAAGTGTTTTAAATATCATTGTGTAAAATTCAAATTTGTTTATAAAAGTATATACATAACAAAGGTAAAGCAATAGCTTTATTTCCGACATAAATATATGGGCACAAATGTTGGAAACGAGATTATGATACGTTCTAGTGTGTATGTGTTTGGACTAAATCAAAAATAGCTCTTTCTACAGATTCTTCAAAAATAGTGTCGTCATAATATTTTTATTTTGATAAAGTTGCGATGTGAGTGACTCAAAATTAAACTCTTATGTTTTACAAACACAATTTGTTTAATCCTCCCTTCACATTTTTATTCAATCATCTCTGCTATTCTATTGTCCCAGATCCCTCGCGACAATTTCTCCGAAATTCCAGTCAGAATCTTCACACATGTAGCTAACATCACTCCTCTATCGGGGTATACTCACGCCCAGAACACGCACAAATTAACTCTACTTATATGAGAAAATAGCTTGGTGCGATTGTGATAACCGACTTCCTTTAATGCGGCGGACAGCTTTCTACCAACACCCATTCCTTTACGTCTGTGTTGTCAGCCTTTCGAACAAAAGGGAAAGTATTTTACAACAAAATAATGACTATACTCGATGCGTTTAAACAAATAAAATAAAGAATGTGATGAATGATTTTGTGTTGGTGTTTGGTTTGTAACTTCTTACAGGAGACTTCCGACAAGTGACAGCCTGAAGGGACACAACAACAACAAAATCTCGGCGCATTTTTATTGTTCGCGGAGTGGTTTGGCCTAAGGGGTGGATGGAAAAAACTCTTGAAAGTGAAAAGATTAGCATAGTTGGTCTGAGATAAGTTTGTCATTTTCTAACGCGTAACTTCCGTGCATATGGAAATATGGATGCCTAGAATAAGACAGGGATTTATTTGTATGTGAAAAAAAAAAGAATACGGCAAATATTATAAACTACAAAAAGAAAAAATTGTAAATATTAAAAATGTTTTCTTCCAAAACTCAAAAGAAATTAAATATTGCTCCAGTGTAGAGATAAAGTCTAATTTTATTCACACGGTGAACTAATCAGTTCTTGAATACCTGTCAATGAAGGATGTTTTGGAATTTAATGGCAACTTTTCCTCTTCCTTTAAACGTTTCTTATCTAATGCTGCTATTCTTATGGCAGATATGCAACAACCGTTACGATCCCCACACGAATAAAATTAAATTATACGTTTCTACTGGAGCAATATTTTATTTATATTGCAAAAAAAAAAAAAGTCTTGATATAAAAATTTACAAATAGGCTATACACCGACCTTTTCTCGTGTCCCTTACACTCCCATTTTAAAAAGTAAGTCTTGCACATCAATGGCATGACCTCACGCTATTCACTTTTATAAGAAGTGAAATTTTATTCTTCTATGCATATACTTAAAGATTCTATAAAAATGGTAATTATCTTCTAGAAAACCAGGGGAAAAAAACGTGAATCTTTATTAATAAAAGAGTGGCGAGTCTGCAATAGCTTAAGAGCAAAAAATCTACCCAAACAGCTTTGTGTGGGTAGTCAGTTTATATTTCTTAACAATATGAAAATACAAATTTTCAATAAAGATGAATACCGAACAAACTTGTTAATACTTTTTTACGTTGAGAAAAAATTTTTAAATTACCACAAATTAACTCTTAGACTATTGCGATGCTATATTCGTATTATCTTGAGCCTATTGGAATTAAACGTGATGTCCCAATTACTAACATAAAGAACCCATATCAATTCTTAACGCTGATTAACCAGCATATTAGATAACATACTATTTTCGAATCAGAAATCTCATCAAAGTGCTTTTGTCTGAGTTCCTATTTTTTTTTACCACGGGGAGATAGGGATACATTTAATGGTTGTTTTAACCCACGTGGTCTAACGCGCTACTCTTTCAGTAGACTAGACTGCCAAGGACGGGGAGATCGAGTCTCGAATCTCGGTCGGGTGTACTCAGGGTGGTTTTCCAAGATGGTTTCCCACTCTTTCTTCATGAAAATTCTAGTACACTTCTAATAAATATAATCTTCCTAATCCCTAAGACCATTGGAGTAATTATTATAACCAAAACGGGTTGTAAGACGTGGTGCTAATAAAAAAAGTTATTTTAGTTCAAAATAAAGCTTAATCATATTTGTTATGAATTTTACAATAATTGAAGCAGCTTCAATAGTGTAACTCAACTCCACTGTTTACTAAACTATAATATAGAATAGTGTTACGACGTATGGTTTGAGCAGTGTTACTCACCAAAGCTACGAACCATGGAGCGAGTCGGATTCTAAATGACATCTTTTGTTTTGTCTTTACAGATAAGTTCAAAGATGGCTGTTTGTCAACCCGTGATATATACACGTAAGTACATAAAATTAGTTTAGTTTGTTTCATTTTATCACCTAAAAGTAGGTTGACTCCATTTATCTTTTACTTCCCCTCATTCCTGAATATTTACATTTAATTACACTAATGGGGTAGGAATAAATAAAGTAGAATGAAGATGAAACATTTACTTGATAATTAGTTTAGGGAAAACAAACCTCTGTACACTCATTTAATGATTAAAGACCCCAAAAATACCGTTACCGACAGGTGACAAACTATACTAAACTACTTTGATGCTTATTCCACATGTCCACCAAAGTAGATAAAATTATTTAACTTATCTTGAATGAAGTTTAAGAATCAAATAGCCAAAACTATTATTGATGCTTTAAGTGAGGATTATTCCATCTAGATATTATATTCTGAAAGCATAAATACTAAAAGCAAAAATAATCGCTTTGGCTATTTGATTCTTAAATATGCAATCCCTTACAATTATAATAATTTTACAAGTAGCAGCATAAAGCCAACTATCGAGTCGAAGGTGGCTGCGTTATCTGATAGCTCGTGATCTTTATAAAATCACACATTTGTAGCCAACGATTTCCGCACGTCCATCATAGACTCTTGACTTAAAATATTAGTGAAGTATGACCCTGTACACGAGATGATTCCTGGGTAGCTCAGTAGTTATAACATTGGCGTACTAAGTCTAATGTCCCGGGTTCGATTCCCATGCCCAGGTGTCATTTTTCAATTTTAGGAAATTGAATAAATTTAATTAACTTTTTTTTATGATTTTCTTTGTAATTTAATCTAAGTTTCTATTGAGTCATGTCAAAAATTCCTTCATTCGGATCCAGCCTTTTCCAAAGAAAATCAATTATTAAACCCATGTTCGTTTACCTATATAGTAGGCATAGTAATTACTATTTCCAGGTTTGAAGGTTTTTGAAAGTTCACTTCATAAGTTATGTTAGATTAGTTTGTAGGGCGTTTAGTTGTATATTTTTGTATTTAAATTTGCACATTAGCTCCCTTAGTTCTACAAACTATTCGTATCGGTACATTAAACAAAATAGCTATAATAGAATTGATCGAAGTGTTAGTGATGAAGAAGGTAGCTTCAAAGAAATACACCAACACCATAATATAAAGATGTCGATAAATTATAGTGGACACCACATGTGAAAAAATAAATCTCTAGTTAACGAGGCCGAGATTAGAACTCGCACCTCCCACTCGACCACTAATGTTCTTCTCAGTAAAAATTGAACCCAGAAATTTCATATTAGCTTACAAATGAATACAATTTATTGCATATATCAAGTATTAGGCAGTAATAAAAAAACTATAAAGTCAGTAAATTGGTTTATAGAAAGGAAACCTGAATAAGAAAGGAGAGTCAGTTTCCGTAAAATATAATATATCAAAGTGTAACAGTTATATTAACTTTCTCTTTCTGTGTGTTCGATATAGCGGGCAAGTGATTTAAAGGATCAAAGACCTCAGGGTATTTATGCCCAAATTATGGCACGCGGGCCACACCAGACACTTCGAGCCGTGGAATGCTCACGAACATTCAAACCGTAGTCATTTGTTTTGTATATACATATATTTAATTAGTTTTTAATTCGCATCCCCGTGTGAGATATTCACATTGATTCAATCTAATGGGATAGGGAGGAGGAAAGTAAAATTTAAAAGAAATATAACTGAATTAGTGGGAAGGTAAAGTGGGAAACCATTTAGGAAAATCCATCCTTAATACATCTGACCGGAATTTGAACTTTGACCACCTCGTCACAGCTAAACATACATGCTTGGCATTTAATCTACGTGCCTACCGATTGCAACCCTATGGAAAATATAATGTGACGATATTTTATATGAATGTACTAAAACCTATGATAACCAAAATAAAGGGGGTTGGGACCGTTTCGAATAGGCACATTTTTGGATATGATATTAAAAACCCCTCTGAAAAAGTTAAAAGGTAAAACCATTATAAATTAGATAACATACATAGTTACAGAAAAGTACTTACAGTATTTAAGTTAATGGTTATTCAATAAAACAAAGTTTAGATAACATACATAGTTACAGAAAAGTACTTACAGTATTTAAGTTAATGGTTATTCAATAAAACAAAGTTAAATACCAAACTAAAATTATCATTTATTCTTTAAAAATAAATGGTACAGAACTAACTCCGAATGGACTTTTTCGCTTCATTGTTTAAAAATGAAGATATTTTCTCAAAACTTGTAATATATGTGGATCTAAATTATATACACACTGGCAAATTTGATCACAAATTGCGCTATACTTACGTAAAACTATTTTGATTCTTGGTTTAAAATTTTGAAATACTATTTTTAAAAGATTAAAGTCCTCATTGGTATATTTGTACCAAATAAAAAGATCAATATTGGGTTCACGAGGGTCCACACTTTGTATTAAAATTTCGCCTTCTGTTTAAAATTTTTGAAATTTTATTAGGGGTTGCAAATCTTCAGGTCATTGAATTGTTATTAAATTCCTCAATTATAAATTTTGACCAATAAAAAGAGGTAAATATTGATCATAAACTCTAAAATGATAGAAATAGATCATTGCTGTACAAACATTTCCTCTAAGAGGTTAAAGGAAAAAATATAACATCAACGTTTTGAGAGACTTAATTTATTTACTTATTCTATGGAACTAGAGAATTACTACGTTAAAACTTAAATAGTATCTCTCTACGACTAAATCTCACAAATTTGTATTAATATATTTGCCAATATCTCATAAACAATTGGTTTTATAAAACTATATTTCAAATGAAGGTTTTTTATTTATAAAATTTCTATAATTTTGTGAAAATAACCCTTTTGTTTCTAATTTTAATTAAAGCCTATGTTATAATTTTAATTAAAATCATTAAAGCCCATTTTGAGAAAATCCATTTTTCCTCTTTTCGCGCTTTAGTAAACTACTCTTAACTTTAAGGTTGGACAGACAAACAGACGGCTTTGCAAACACAACTTTTTAGGGTTTGAGGGTTCATTAAACGTTGGCATCCATCAAGATCTCGGGCTATATTTTTTTTACATTCACAATACTTGAACTTTAATGTTAGAAAAGTTAAAAAATAAATACAGGTTGGTCCAGAAAGTATTGAAACATTCATAATGCAATATCATTATTTATTTAACTCCTATATATTAACTAATATTCTCAAAATGACAATAAAAGTTGGGAGATTTAATTCGATTTTTAAAAATCCTTAGAATAGTCACAATTCTATGTGGGGAGATCAGGGTATGATCCCAGTAAGGTGTATTGATGGTGATTTTTCCTAAATAGTTTTACACTATTCCTCCAAGCATATACGAACACACTTCCTCTGAATTCAACCTTCCTAATCCCTAGTAAATTAATGTAATTAGTAGATAGACGTGTAACCCAAATGGATATTAAAACTTGATGCTAAAAAAACGGTTGATACCAACGCGTATAGAAAATTAAACTGGAGCAATATCATCTGTCACTGATTTAATGTGTCCCGTCTAGTTCCCTCTAAGTGCGATGAATACAAACACATTTTTTACGGTAAACATTGACAACTTTTTAGTCTTTTATTAGTGTGTCACAGTCACTCCCTGTGACTTGATCTCAAAAGTAATAGTGAAGGACCCACTTCGGTGCCCGTATGGTCTAAGGTGCTACTCTCGCAGTAAAATAGATAGCCGATGATAGAGAGATCGTGGTTTGGATCTTAGTTGGGTGTACTGAGGGTAGTTTATCCAAAATGGGCTTTCACTCTCCCTCCACACAAATTTGGATACACTTCATATAAATATAACCTTCCTCATTCCTAAGACCACTAGTTTAATGAGTACTTAAGCGTATTGCCCAAACTCCTAGTAAGACGGGGTTCTAAAAAAAACAGTGAGTGATATATTGGTCTAAGAGTTAGCGCTACGCTCACCAGAAGGCGACAGCTGTACACTCTGGTATTACAAAAGCTGCGACTGAGACTGACAACATACCTGAAGGGGATATGGTCACCGGGAATGCAGCCAGTAGCAGCTCCAAGAATGGATTTCATAACCTTTGCTCTCAGGGTTAAATAAACAATATTTGCTACAGAGCCGCTACTATTCAGATCCAGCAAGAGACATACATGCTTATAAATACAGGGCCACACTTACAAATGTAGGCCTGTAACCCCTTTGTAACTATTTTGGACTAGTTTTATCCAATCACTCTCTTCAGTGGCCAAATTTTTGATGACCAACTACTGAGGGTGGTGTTTCATAAATGGTTTCCCAATCTCCTTTCACGTGAATTCGGGTATATTACCTCTAAAATGCTCCCTTCCTCATTTTTATTCCAATAGAGTAATTGATCATATATGCGTATAGTAAGATGCAATGCTAAAAATAAAAGTGTGTATGTATCACTTAGAGAGAGACTATATCAGAATGTAATTCCTCAAATAAACTAATAATATATAGATCTAATGTATAATGTTGTGATATATTTTAATATTATCTCCTCATCAGCGTCTAGACCTTCCTATTGATCTCTTCCCATAAGGTTTGCCAAACTATACCTTGAACACGGTTCTAGTTTTGTCCTTCACATCGAAACCTGTGAAATTTGATTACCTAACAAAGTCTGGTGATAATTACAAGACAGGTAGCCTCCTCCACACTCCATTCTTTATCCAGCAAGAGAACTCGTCTGTGAAATAATTTTGGTCTATCAAGATAAAGTACAGTAATTATGAGAGAACTCGCTCATTAGGAATGTGAAAGCCAAAATGAAAATCATATAGACTAATAGCTCTTTTAGTAAATATTTTAACGTTTATGAAAATAGCAATTTGACCCGTTCTTTGCAAAGTTAAAAAGCACCAATCTATATCATATTAAAACGTACAACATCCGACTATCGACTTTTTGTTATTTCCTCGTTGTATTATCCAGAGATAACAATGGCAATCAAGAATCAATCATGGTAGCTAATGTTTGTTTTATTTAATAAAACAACACTTTTTATCTTGCATAAAAATAATAAACTTTATGGCGTTGCTATGATAGCACATAGCAATAGAAAGCGTGTTTGATAATGAAACAAAGAGAATGTTTATTTAAAATACACAACACCCCCCTCTAAAACACGTGTTAAAATATTATACTGATGTTTCTCACTCCAATTCCTTGTACACACTCATGATGGCTCGGTCCGAACAGAGCTTTGGTAAGGACATCAGCTATCATCTGATTCGTTGGAATGTAGGCCTACTTAACGTTGATAACCAATTTCTTGTAACTTTACTCCCACGTCATGGCAGATCCTAACACTTGAAAAATGTAGCATGTAATGATCGACGGTCGTCATGAGATCCTCCCCAGTCAACGCCTACGTATCCAATCACTTGTAAACTAGTCTATGGTATCTCGTACCTTCCAGGTATCGCAGGACACGTTTTGCTGCAATCCAGTGTACTATCCCAGGGTTTCGATTATGCTGGCTTAAGGAACTCACTGCATACGCAATGTCAGGTCTTGACGATACTGCGCGGTACATCAGAGAGCCAACGAGTTTCTGGTATTGAACATCCCTCATTTTCTCTTCCTTTGTAGATGGCTCCATGGCTTTGGATAACTTACTGTTTCTATCTGATGGAATGTTCACTGGTTTGCAGTCATGCATACCGAATTTCTTGAGAACATTATCTATATATGGTATCTGTAACAAAGTGACCAACTTTGAATTCTCATCTTGTTTGAATTCAATTCCAAGATAGTAGTGCAGTTTTCCTATGTTCTTCATCTGAAAGTTTTGAGATAAATCATCTCTTAATCTTGTGTAAGATTCTTTGCTGTTTATCGGAATGATTAAATCATCTACATAGACAAACACGATCAGTCACACAAACATCATTCATATATTAGACATATTTGTCACTATTTAATTGTTTTAACTCAAAGGTATTTAGTCTTTCTTGCAATTTTTTTAAACCATTGACAGCCTGATTGCTTCAGTCCATATATAACCTTTCCAAGCAAACAAATTAGATGTTCCATTACAGGGATACTGAATCCATCTGCTTACTCCATACAAATCTTCTCATCAAGATCTCAGTTTGTATAGGCCATTGCAACATAAAATTGGTACAAAGTAAGTCCCAAATCTGCTGCTAAAACAGCAATTAATCTTATTGAGATAATTCAAGCAACTGGTAAAAAAGTTTCATGTAAGTCGATATCAGCACGCTGTTTATAACCCTTCGCTACCACTATAGCTTTGTGGTGTTCGACTTTACCATCTGGTTCTTAATTTGTCCTGAGTACCCATAGACATCCAATGACAGTTTTTTTAGGACGTGGTTTCAATGCCCAGGCCTTGCTTTGTTTCAAATCGTTAAACTCAGATTCCATCGCTTTCTGCTATTCTGCTGCATATGGTCCTTCTAAGGCTTCTTATAATGACGGATTTACCACCTCCTCGAACGCCAAGCTCGATCTTTCAGGATTTTGCTCTACCAAATTAAATAATTTTGCTGATCTTCCCGGTTTGCCAGTTTTAATCAATTTAGGTCGACCAGGCCCCCTCTTATTCTTAGTCACTGTGCAGTCTTGGCTTGGGGTTTCTGAAAGAAATTCCCTTGTCTTATTTGATTGGAGGTTATTCTCACTGACCTCAGGATCAGGATTAATGAAGTTACTTTCTTTTACTTTATCTAAATGTTCATTAACTTATTAAGATATAGTGTCTTTCGCACTGTTATCAACATAGAATTAAGCAGGTTTGAAGCTCGCAAATTCCTTATGTTCATTCAAAACCGTTTCGAAATTCTCTAAAAATCTAACATCTCGACTTCTCACTATTTTCTTTTTTTCTTTATCCCAAATTCGGTATGCCTTTGATTATGTGGAGTATCCTACAAAAATACCTGATTTATATCTTGGATCAAACTTTCCTTTATTCGAATCTTTATTTAGCATTATAAGATTTTCAACTAAAAGTCCTAAAACGTCATATTTTTTGTTTCAAACCACACACAATTTCATAAGGTGTTTTATCTTTCAGCTGTTTTGATGGAAATCTGTTCCTGATGTAGAAGCTGTGAAAATCGCTTCCACCCAACAATTTTTTGTTAAACCAGACTATAACATTATCCATTGCGCCATCCCCACCAGTGTGAGGTTCATGCGCTCGGCTTTGCGATTCTGTTCTGGGGTCATGTATTCTCGTCTTATACCTGCGATACGCATCTCTTCTGTGAAATCTTTTCCACAGTACTCCAGACCATTGTCCGCAAAGTTTGAATTTCCCTTTCATGGCGATTTTCTGCTGACGCTTTGAAAGTTTCGAAAGCCTTTTTCACATCAGTTTTGTTTTCCATAAAATACATTTCTACCTAATTAGATTTATAATGATGAACGTTGCTAAATAAGAAGCTTTGCCATAAGACTTTACTCTCATGGGACCACAAAAGTTTGAGTGCACTAATTCAATTAATCTTTTAATCTTCGACTAGGACCTTTTTAGAAAAGGCGTAGCAACTTGCTTTCCTAAAATGCAAGTTTCACAGATTGATAATGGTTTCTGACTAACCATCTTTTTCTGAACAAGTTTACGCAAGTCATGTTCATTTAAACGCCCATACTTCCTGTGCCACTCTTCAAGTTCACTAAGGTTGTTCGTTGCACTAACATTAATTATTGTGGCGTGTTAATTAATTTTTAACACGTAAACGCAATGAAGCCCTATAAAATGTTAAAACTATTACTAACAGATCTAATAAGTTCTAATAATTTGTGGCAGATATAGACTCACTGTGATATCACAAGTAGGAGACGCCCAATTCTCATCAAAAGTGCCCCAGCAAACGAGGCAACCCCTGGTGATTACCACCCCCTATTCGTACTTGAAGAAAACCTTGCCAAATTAGTCCCACTTGTATAAATGGGCCTACCCGTGGTTCACGTCTATCTATTCTATTGCAACCACTCGTCGTAGGAACTGCTGGAAAATATTTACGAGCATCTGCTAGGACGACGCACTGAAGACTGCGATGGTTGAGGCGTCTGTGTCACCTCCTTGGGCAGAGCAAGCAATGGTGGATACTATAAGTATTTAGGAATGTCGTAATATTTTGTTGAACCTTGAGCTCTATTATTACAAGTACTTATGACTTAGTTTTTGGTATTTCGGTTCTTATAACTTGTTTATCTATGTCCTTAAGACATTGTTTACTATGTTGAGCTTTGAGCTCTATTATTCCAAGTCCTTATGACTTATTTTTAGGTATGTCAGTTCTACTGACTTGTTTCTTAATGCCCTTAAGGTATTGTTTATTTTGTTGCCTTGAGCTCTATTGTTTAGTGTTCATAAGGCTTTGTTGCTGTATGCCAGTACTACTGACTTTCTTCCATTTGTCCCTATGTCATAGTTTATAGCTTTATGCACTGCCTTTCTATGTCTACTAGGCTTATTCTCAAATATTAGGGTCATCATCAGACTTCTTAGATTATATGATCATGCTGCGGATAGTTTAAAGACTAGACTATAATTATGTATGATACCAGGTTATCTATTGCTATGTTCCACGACCTAATTGGGTCCGTAACTGACACTTGTCTTTGATGTGTCTGACTGTGTCAACCGTTCCCACTAAGCATTCAGCATATTACAACGTACTTGTAACATACACTCAAAATACCAGCCACAGTGAAAAGGTTGCTACAAAAAAGAAGTTTAGCACCAGGGATCTTTAATCGTTCTACTATCAAAGATACCAAGCCCACGTGTCCTTAATATTAGAAAAGTTGAGCATTCAATAAATAACGTCGAGGAAGATAGGGTAATGCTAACGTAATTGCAAAACATAAATAATATAATGAAAATTGGCCTCATGGCTCATATAATTTCAGTTGTTATAATAAACTTTAGAGATAGCAACCATATCGCAAGATTAGACAGAATTCAATGTACAAAACTTGAAGTAATATTTCCATTAATATTTATGTCTTCCAAAAAATATTCTTAATTATCAACCGAGTCATATTTAACAATATTTAAATTAGTATTTATTACAAAACTTGAGGAGATAAGCTCGTATATAGCGCTTCAGATAATCTCACTCGTAATACTAAAGTATCCCCTAATAATATTTAATATAAAACTCTGATATAAAGCATTCCTCAAAAACATAAAATATAAAACCATGATCAAGAGTATTCCCCAATCACATTTAATATATATAAAAAATAAAAATAAATCATAATTAAAGCATGGACTCATTAGAAAATATCTTGTATATAATGTGACTTAGTTTGAACCATAGTGCCCAATTATCAAATATAACAACTTTGACCAAAAAAGTAACCATTCCAAATCGGATGCAAAAGTTTTAAGACCATAAAAATTGTATAATCCCCAACAAATTTGAATATACACTAAATTCCATCACACAAAATATCAATCTGGATACGGATATCCCAACATGACCCAATAATATCCCTTTATAGTTATAGCTATCTTTAACCCAAGCCTAGCTTCACAAGAAAAAAAATAAAAACAAACATCTCCAGAATAACGATAACTTACATTTAGTTAAGTCCCTGACTGCTATTGGCATCAAAGAGTGATTGCTTCATACTGGATACATACTTATATTCAATTTAACACAGTGGGTAAAATTTGGGAGGGAGGCATTTCAAGTCAAATGATGTCATATTCAGCTAATTAGTGCTTTGTTATCTCATCGACGCCTGCGCACAACGTCAATAGGCCAACTATACGGGGGTAGGGAAACACACGTGATGGCACAGAGCGCCTCTTTTCTCCAAGTTTTAGCGCCTACGCAGCGCCCGCCACTCAGGGAAAGCGAGCCGGATTACATAGCACTTCGCGGCTTCAATCTTGTTTTTATCGTCTAATGTGGATGGCGACCAGTGATGTGTGTGCTGTGCGCGGAAAATCCAAACACGGCGCTTGTCTCCCGGTAAAATGGGGTAAGTGTGTATGCACTTTTGTAGGTGGTGGAGGTTAGGTGGCGAATATGTTTGTAGCCACGGTACATGGTACTGGCAGGTGGTGCGTAACCTGTAGAAGTTGCACTTGTCCTTAGTAGCGGTCCATGGGGTTTTGTCTATTGTGTACGATCCCCTTGTGGTGCCTTTAGCATAAGTTGAAAATAATCACTATTTTATCAAGTGATATTGTCCTTTTAGTAAGATTACAGAATAAAAATACTATTGATTGCTCAGGCAGTACTAATTAGGAAGAGTTTGGCTATATTATCAGTAGAATCAAGTTTTCTGGTAGTTCGTCTAGTACTAGGGGCTTACTTATATCCGTTCACATTCTTATGTCTAAACAATTGATGGTCTGATTGGTTTATATTTGTAAAACTCTGTACTTCCTATCGACCTTTGAATAATAAACTGATTTGTTAAACTTGTAAAATATTCTCATTCTTTGTTCCTTGTAATCAACATTTGTAAGTACAGCAAATGTTGTATTATATTTGTTTAGTTTACATTTGGCACGTAAGGTTCGATAAAACACAATTTTTGGCTTCTATGGGCAGTCACCAACACTTGCCAATTTGTATCTACCATTTCAGCACTATATGCCTTGAAACACACGCTTTGTTCTATTTGATCGCTTTTTGAAATAGAAAATAAATTTGTCTTAAGTGTTGGTACAAAAAGTGTGTTTTATAACCTCACTTTTATTATTTGTCTTTTTACATTCAAAACGTTTATTACTGCAGTTACAATTCCCTTTTATGAGTTTAAAAATACAATACATTATAGAATCAATACTCACTATTAGACTTTGTTAAAAAAATTGTTGGAAAAATAGTATCACAGTTGAGCAAAGAACATAAATAAATAATATACTCTACTACATAAACATGTAATATGCACAATAATCTCCAAAGAATATCACGGTTCACCGAGCTATGTTGCCAGAATTGTTTTATTTAAATTGTATGTCACAGATAGATAAGCTCTAATCTCTCCTAGGATTCTCATAGGTTTGTTATCGCAACTATAATGGAGGTCCTTTAGATAATATTTGGTTTTGTATTTGTTTATTTTATTTTTTATTTCATCTGTCCAAACAAAGTTCAATTTTTAATCAACCTGAGAAGTCCTTTTATCTACTAGCCATTTCTCTGCCCCTATTTTAAATCTTAAATTCAAGCATTTATGGTTGCTATGGGGTGGTCCTTTTACAAATTTGGCCAATTTAAATTTTCTTCTGTGTCGAAACAAAGATTTTTTTTAGCTACTACCTTTTTTTAAGTTTCCACAATCCTATTTTGAAATTTTAAGATTTATTTAATTATCTTATATGGAAGCATATCTCAATTTTAAAATACCAAATAGTAGTTTTCTATATTAGCTGTATCAATTTATAGCTCTTCCATTTTGCGGGTTTTAATTTTGGAATTCGATATGTCCAGGCGTCATTCTCTCATAAAAGGTTTATTGACTTACATGACAAACATCTATTTAATTTATCGATGATAAGAGCATTGACGTATTAAGCCAAAGGTCCCGGGTTTGATTCCGGTGTCTGTCATTTTTCAATGTTCATGATAAAAATTATTATATCGAAGTACACTTTCGCTCAAAGCCCGTGCACCATGGCTGAGTGTAATAAGGAGGTTTTTAAGAGTTTTTATTTAAAATGTCCCTTGAAATATTATTATAAAGACCGCTATGACGTAATTCATCGTAATTCTACTAACAAAAATAGAATGTACTAATATGCGGCAATAGGGCCCTGATTTGTATGACATGTCGTGTAGTATTTGGTACATCGCGGGAAGTGCTCATGTGTATTTAAATAATTCTGTTATTGATCTCCCAGGTTGTGAAAACGATTTTTCATGGCTCATTTTGGCTCATTTTTTCCATTTCAGATTTCTAGAAGATATTTTCTTGTTTTCAATTGTTTTTTTGCTATTTTTTCTTTTTTGATTAATTCTTTAGTAATTTTTGATCAAGGTTTAGATACTTAATTTGAATAAGTGAATTTTTAAATGCTATCGATGTTTTATAAATACATAAATATTAAAACATATATTTTTTTAATCAGATGGTTGCCGTAATAAAAAGATAATGTAGGTAATGAACTTATATGCTTGTATGTTAGTAAAATACACATTCCTGGTGAGACGCTGTCACTATGCTAGAGAAGGTTGCGTTGGAAAGGGGTAGCTAATACTTCTAAAGCACATATTTTAAAGTTCTTGTAATATTTATCAGTATGTAAGAGTATAGTTGTTAAAGTATTTGTATTGCATGTAGATTTTTTAATTATCATTTTTAATATTCATGTTGGACATTCAATACGAGTTTTTCTTAAAAGAAACTGATATATAGTCAATTTGAAGTTTAAAAAAAAAATTTTAGATCATTGTTTCAATCATCAAAGTCCCAAACCTGTTTTTAGGGTTTTAAATTGGTTTAAATTCAACAATTTTTTGCTCCATGTCTTACTATTCGTGGAGGCTAAACGCCTAACGCACTAATTATTATTATTATTATTATTATTATTATTAGCACCGCATCTTACTACCCGTTCGGGTTGTACGCACTTACGCTAATGTGTAATGGTAGGGTGATTGTGAGATGAAATGGAGGACCTACAGTTTAACGTGGAATCCGAACCACGGTGGAGGCCTGGCATTCCTCACATTCACAAGTTGTGATTAATACACATATTGTCAGAGGTGAAGGAAGGGTTTGGAAATCTGATAAATAAATCTGTGCCAAGACCGAGGATTCAACCCCAGCCGCCAGCATATAAGTCTGACACCTTACCCCTAGACCGCCAGGTCACCCTACTAATTAATATAACAACATAGGGATGAGAAAGTTTGAATCTAAAATTAGTGTACCCATGTTTGCGTGGCGGGAGAGAAAGAAACCATCTAGGAAAAAATACCCTGATATCCGACCGGGTTCGAACCCTGATCTCCCAGTCATCAAAACTCTTGTCTCTTGCGATAGTGACGCCTTCGACCATGTGGCCACCGAAGTGGGTAATTTATAAAAAAAAATCAAATGAGAAGATGTAACTGCTCTGGTGAAGCATACACTAGTAAGAATTTATATAGAACAAAGAGCCAATTTAAGAACTTATCTTGATCCGAATCTATGTGGAAGGTACTAGGGGAATAGAGGTAAATTAACATTACACACATCTTTGAGGAAAATAACCTATATATGTAAATGCCCAGTAGGATCCCAGCCAATACTTTAAAATATATATTTTATGACCGACACCTCTTTTAATATTAATATTAAGTGAATTGGAGATACCTTATGATTGTCTAACGGATAGGAGTACTTAGTTTGAGTTAACATGGGACTTTCCCCCCCCCCCTTTTCCCATCCACGCTTTATGTCTTTATCGCCTTCCCTCCTCCTCAAATATTGGATTGCTTTACGACTGCGTGCATATCCCAAACAAGCTCAAACCATCTATTTTCAAACACCAATTATATGATTTCCCACTAGTCATTTTGATGAAAGATGCAATTTAATTCTTCTTTCTTTGAATCTAGGTTAGTCTAGAAAAAAACCTGAAGTTTCTTATAATTAACTGAAAAATACAGAAATTAGTATAGTGAGCGAATATATACAAATTGTAACATGTATTAAATGTATTTGCTTACATAATTACTTACACACTTATTTACATTCACATAAATACACATACCGTATGCAGTCTACAAACTCTAATAGAAATACAATTTATACATCTGCATACATAATTAATTTATAAAGAGAATCAAAAAAACGTTTATGATGGATCAAAAGTGTATCTATTTTTACCAATATTTGTATATATACACAAATCCACAATTATTTCTTGAAAATATTTTATATTTCAGCTGGGACATTAGAAGAACACATCTGATTATAATGTTTTCGTTCAGAAAAAACAACACTTTTTTTCCTATATATTCTGTTAAAAAAGGGGACATGCATTTTCTGTAATCTTTTTAGGTATAATAAAATAAAATAAAAATTTAGAGAATAATTTCAGAAAACTAAAATATTAATTTTGTCAACAAATAATTAATTTAAAACAGCTTTTTCTGTGTATTAGATTATTAGTGGCTATAGCATAATTTTGTCCCACATCGGCCTAAACAACCATACATTTTATTTGTTATATTCTTTAAAAGGCTTTGTATCTAAATATAATAGCATTTATTAAAACTCACGGATCTTAGTATATTTAAATATTAGTTTAGTAAAACTTTAGACTTACGTGATAAAGTATGCCTTCATGTTTACAAAATAAAAAAAAGAGGTAAAACTTTTTATATATTCTGATTTATAATTATTTGAGAAAGCATTAATAATGAATTTTGTAAAAAAAAAACTAATAAGGTTTACTATTAATAGTGGAATAATTATTGAATATATTTTGAATTTACAAATATAATTAATAGAAATGTCTCTTTTTGTGGATTGAAGAAGGTGAATCAGACTTATATTTTTACTGGAGAACGGGGGTGACCTGACGGTCTAGGGGTAAGGTGTCACACTTCTGTGCTTGAGGTCCGGGTTCAAGCCTGGGTCCCGGCACAGACTTATCTGATTGCCAAACCTTTTCTTCATCTCTGATAAGACATGTATTAATCTCAACTTGTGAATGAGTGGAATGCCAGGCCTCTACCGTGGTTCGGATCTCATGTTAAACTGTAGGTCCTCCATTTAATCTCACAATCAACCTACCATTACACGTTAACGTAAGTGCGTACAATCCGAACAGGTAGTAAGTGGCGGTGCTAATAATAATAATAATAATAATAGTGGAGAGGTCATAATACACAAAAGCAGCACTTCTATTTTATGTGTTACTATTAAATTAGTAAATTAACATGTTTTTATATGCATGAATTAGATATGGAAATACTTAGGCCATAAATTAACTTTATCAAGGACATAACACTTATCAATATTAATAAACTATTCCTAGACATAAATTATTATACAATTATTATGCATGCATGAAGCCAAACAATTACTCAGAAATAAAAACCAGAATAAGACCTGGGTGACCGCCCCTGAGTTATAGTGTTCAAAGTTCCTGGCCACATATACAGAGGTCCCGGTTCGATCCTTGGAGTTTCACATTTTCTATGAAGTAATGGCCCTGGAACCGGGTCAACTCAGACTCGTAAGGACATACTAGGAACTACTTGGATGAAAAAGTAGTGACTACGGTCTAGAAAACTGAGATTAAAAGCCGTAGAGTAAGTTGTGCTGACCACATGACACCCTCTATTAGCTTAAGTTGGCACTATTCTCCCCACCAGATGGTGGTTGTCGATTGCGGACTGACGCCACGGGTTATTTACAATAGTACGGGGCTTCTTTAATTTATATAGAAGAAGATTAACCAAATAGGCTTAGGTGGTGACGATCTAAAGCTAGCTCTAAAATAAAAGATCAATAGTTTGGTAGGCTATATTTATTGGTGTCGTTGTCTGATCGTTCCAATGAATATGTTGTTTGTTTTTTTCACACGATGTATTCCTTACTCCTTGTCAGGAACCAAACGTCCATAGGCTCGGATTTGCCCTTCATCGTCACTGGACCTCGGTACTCGAAATTGAAAAGAGGATCAGCGTTACAACCCTTATTCAGATACCTGGAACAAATAGTCATTAAGAGTTACACAATAAATGCAGTTAAATACTCTTCTTTTTACTACTGTTTTACCAGTGTTGTTTTTAGATAAATATTTTTACCCCGACACGTCTGGGTTATGAATATTTTAATTGCACTAAAGAAAAAGCAAGAGGAATAAATGATTGATAGTAGCTGTGGTCACATTTTAGTTTTAAAGGAGATTTGGGAACCACTGATGAAAAAAAACACCTAGAGTACACTTTAACCAGCCGGAATTTGAATCCCAACCTACCTGTCATCAGAAAACTAAATTGGATAAGCCTGACAATTTGTTCACGCAACAATGCAGGTATTTACTTGATATCTGCAGGGACTATCACATACGGTATTAGACAGTTACTTACATCGTTAAAAACATTTAAACGCGATGAATACACAATAAATCACTTTACAAAAAATCTTTAGGGGCTCTCGTACGTCAGAAGATAAAGGCAATCAAGTGATAAAGAAAAATTAAAATCAAAAAAACCCCATATTGGCTTTTGGTAGTTTGATTGGATAGGGAAAGCTAGATAACATCACCCATGACCCACTTCAGTGGCCACGTGGTCTAAAACGATATTCTAGGAATAGACTAGATGGCCGATGGTGGGGAGATTGATGTTCGAATCTCGATCAAGTGTACTGAGATTTTTTTCAAAAGTTATTTCCCCCTTTCCCTATACGTAAATGGGAGTACACTTCCTCTAAATATAACCTTACTAATTCCTAAAAGCCATTAGATTAGTTAGTACATAAACGTATAAGCCCAAGTGGGTAGTAAGGTGCGGTGCTATAAAAAAAACACCATTAATGTCCTACACTAGGATACTGCGGGTCCTATTGGTTAAAAGGCCCCATGGTGTAGTAGTCAGTGCAGTCAGCCTAGGGGTCCTGGGTTCGATTGATGGCTGGTACCTTGGGTACTCTTCCGAAAGTGGAACTATCCCAAAAGTTATCAGGGTTTGGTCAGTTAGGCTTAAGTTAAGTTTAAATGTTTCTACTGGTTAATTGCCCTCATAATCACTATCACCCTTATACTCACTATCACCATCATCTAATCTTATAGAGACATGGAAAGAACCTCCACAGAAAGGATGCAAGATTAGTACATTCAGGCATTTCCTGAGCAATGGTACTTTAGTATATATGGTTTAAAAAAACACAGCTAGGTAACAGCTAAACATTGTATATCAACCAATGCACTAAATTAATGTAATACAAGGTCACACACTGATCCCAAACCACCGGTAAAATCTATATTGCTGAGGATGTTTGTGTCATATTAAGTGTACTGTCTTAGGTTAAGTTAGTAAATCATGTGCTGAAATAATGTGTTTAGAAATAACACATTAAACACCCCAGTCAGTCAAATATATTCAGTTCATAACGTGTAAAAAAGTATTTTTTTAAATTATAAATGAATCTTACACCTGAAAGAACGTACAGGAAAGAGGCTCGGCTGTGCATCACTCTGATGACATATGAGTGTAATGTGCTAGGTGTGTTGTTGAGTGAGCGGGTGTGGATCGACCCTGTGGTTGCGTCATACCACACCAGAGGTCAGGACATGCTTTGTCCTACCTCTTACCGGCGTGGTCAGCCACAGGGAATATTCCCTCTCTTCATTTCAATATTCATGGACGAGACAACAACATTACTGTCTAATTGATGTGTTTTTTACAACGCGTCTTAAGGTACGGCCATACTTGTGACCTGGACATCAAAATGTCAAGGAATGTTATTTATACTAGAGACCCAAAGTCACTGATGTTTGCGACTTGGTCGCTGCGTCTAGGCTGTAGTCACGTAGTTTGGCCACCCTCATATTTATTTGTCTTTGATTTGCATGTTGACGTCCTTATCGCGTTTTTTTGGTCGTAGTGAGCAGGTCGCAAGTATGGACGTAGCCTCTGTACCCATCCGGACGCATATATAAATCACGCTTGGGGAATAAGGATAAATAAGTTAGAATTTCAGAGGAAGTATTCTCGTATTTGAGTAGAGATAAAGTGGGAAAATATTAAGGAAAATCTATCCGCAGTACACCCGACCGGGATTCAAATCCCCATCCCTAGCAATTCAGTCCAGATCGACAATGACCTGTAGAGGTGGTTAATTTAACTGCTGCGATGTCTAGGATGGAGTTGTTGACGGCTGTAGTCAGATAAACAATAAAGTGGAGTTTATTGGAACAATTGGCGGCTTTGATTATTCCAAGACTTCGATCACGTATTGGATAGATAGGTATTGCTTATCAAATGACAAGTTAGTTTGTAAGTCGCCCAACTGCAATTATTTCAGAACATTATATGATCTTATGGGGGCTTTAGCTTTTCCTCAATCTCTTGAAATGTGGAATGTATCTCGGAGGAGGAGAATAATCTTACTTAACGATTGAGTGAGTTTGAATTTCTCATTTTCACTAACTACTCCATTTGTTGATTTGTTTAGTTGTTTACCTCACCCTCTCTCAAAGTTAAAATATTTGTATGTCCGTTTTCAAACTATCTCACCTTAAGGGATTACACCGAAAACCCAAACGCATAAGTTGTAATTTTATTATCTGGTTAGTAGGAAGAACGTCTCTTACACAAATACAAAATCTTATATATAAAATTCTCGTGTCACAATGTTCGTTCCCGTACTCCTCCGAAATGGCTTGACCGATTCTCATGAAATTTTGTGAGCATATTGAGTAGGTCTGAGAATCGGCCAACATCTATTTTTCATACCCCTTAGTGATAAGGGTTGTCCACCCTTAACATTTTTCTATAATTTTTAGATTTTTTTTTTAATATCTTTATATAATTCTTATACCACAGTGGGTAACGGGCAGCATGGGGGGGGGAGGGGTGTTGTGAAGCTTATATAATTATGATACCACAGTGGGTAACGGGCAGGGAGGGGGGGTTGTGAAGCTTATATAATTATNGGGGGGGGTTGTCAAGCTTATATAATTATTATACTACAGTGGTTCATGGGCAACGCCGTGCGGGACTGCTAGTAACTTGTAATAATCACCTGCTATCAAACCATGGACCTCTAAACGTCTCTTTGATCCATTGATAACTCTACTAGTACCACCACATAATCAATTCTAACCGGCAAAGGTGGATAGAAACCCTACAACAACACGGACGTATCGAGTGGTAATCCCTTTATGTGACAAGGCGGATGATACTCTTCAAACAAGAAGAAGACATACATTGTCAGTGTGTCCCCTTCATTCCGATAGGAAAGTTTCATTTATAAGTGCTGATCTGTATCTTTAAAATAATATTTGAAACAACTTTTAATTGTTTAACCTGCAAGCATTGGTTACTTCGGTAACCCAATTAAATAATATTTATTTTAGTTTGATTTTTAAATAATTAAGCTACAAGCTAACAAAATTTTATTTGCAAAAAACTCTTTAGGTGTGGAAAGTTTTATTTAATATTTAGTAAAAAAAATATTTGTTTGAATATTTTT
The DNA here is from genome assembly GCA_902151425.1 of Timema shepardi. Lineage (NCBI taxonomy): Eukaryota > Metazoa > Arthropoda > Insecta > Phasmatodea > Timematidae > Timema > Timema shepardi. The sequence goes on along the minus strand of CABFVX010001645.1, from coordinate 103,508 downwards.
ACTATAGTTTTATATAATACTAACTTACATAGTTGAAAAAAAGTGTACATGAAGCGCATTAATGTGTTTTAATTTACAGCTGAAATTAGTAATACCTTAAAGTGTAATTCTAAATAAATATTTTGTGTGCGTCCTTTTATAACACGTGCAATGGAAGTTATTTTAGATTGCTACTTTGAGCATATTTTTTCCACGTTGGATCGTGGCTGTCTGATGGCCAGCTACAAACGCCGTCAGCTCGTAGACTACTTCAGCACGGTCGTCAAGGGATGTTGCGACGTTGAGGACGAGCTCCAAGTCCGGACAGCCGTCGGTTTCGCTGTACGCAGGTCCGTCAGGTACCATACCGAGTCGAGGGAGTCCAACAGCGCGGTGTGCATGCTGGGGAAGTTCCACAACATTCTCTACATCGCCGTCAAACTCTGTTGTGACTGGAAACTGGATGACCCTGACGCCGTCGCCGAGATCCTTGATTCTATTTACCGCTGCGAGAAGTCTTTTGATAGGATCTTCGTCGGCGCCTTAGTTGGCGTGCGCGCCACCTCCATCATATCTGGTTGGAAGTGCGATTTCGCCGACAAGGAGGAGAACGTGCGAGCCGTGGAGTATCTGTTGGGACACGCGGTTCGTCAGAGGTTGGTCTACAATTACGGCGAGGGCTATAAGAAGAAGCTGAGGTTCGTCGATGTTCCGATGGATTCGTATGGTTGCAGCTCGCCTGTCAAAGTTGCCATACAAATGGGTGATTTGGAAATGTTGGGTATCCTTCTAAGACACGGTGCCAGACTGGATCTGAAGTTGGATAAGGAATCCGAAGGACTATACGTCAATTTGACTCCCCTTATTTCTCGTTTGAACGAAGCTTATGAAAACTGTGAAATGCCTCGACCTGAAACACTGGACGTGTCTTGCTTGAAACTAATACTAAGAGCTATACCGGGTTTATGCTTGTTGACTTCGACGTCTATTTCGGAACCAGACTCTAAATCACCTCTCGAAAGATGTCGCAGCTTTAGTCGGGAAGAAGAACTGAGCATATACGTCCGCCCAGAGTTGATCAACGAGGATATACTCCCTCCCTCTAGATGTGGAATATCCCCCCCTGAATTGAAACACCTGTGTCGGTGTGCTGTAAGATACTCTCTATGGCTGAGCTGGCAGCTCCCTGTAGGCATTTACAAGCTCTCTGTGCCATCTAGTTTGCATAAATATCTCAACCTAGAAGAAAACTAACTTGTTGATGGAAAGTGTTATAATATAGTGTTTTAATGCGGGGCTCGTCTTACAAAACATACTTTTTTACATTTCGTGTTTTATGGGTCAGGTATTCATTTATTTAAAAAAAAAATGATAAGTCTGAAGTATGGTTTTGAAATTAAATATAAATAGGTACTGTGCAGTTAGAAAATATACTATAGCAAACAATATTACAATATATTTAACGTGGGCCCGATTACAGTATTTCAAATTATTTATTTGTATAATATCAAGTAATGTCTAAGAGGATAGCTGGAATGTTAAAATTATCAATATATATGAATTCCTATACACGTGAGTCTTTTATCAATACTTTAGTGTAAATACATATTTTAAAGTACTCAGCTTGGAAGAAGTGGACCCACATTAGCGTGCAGAGGGAGTCGAAAAACAAAAGTGGTAGAATACACCTCCAAAAACATCTCCCAGGTTACCAAGCTAAGATTAAAACCTTCCTATCCTTTGCATCCCACTCTATTGATATCCTGACACCTAATACCGCGTGACCTTGGATTCAGATCACCACATTGATTGAAATCTAATAAATACACCTTCCTTGTTTCTTATTTTAACTTTAATTTTAATCTGAATATTTGTTTGAATTTATCTAAGCTCAAAATTATTTATTCAAGCCATTTACCTTGATAATCTTAATAGATTTATCTGTAAACAGATTCTTATAACATACCGGAAAATAAAAAGAAAACCCTATTTTAATACAAATTAGTATTTGATATAGAGATTTAAGGAAAAGTCTCATTTCTCTTTTTTAGTTTCTTGTATACATTGAATAAGGTAGGGCCTATAGTAAATAGGGAAAGAGATGCGTCAAACACAATGTTGATGTTGCTATTTAAAGAAGAATACAGTTCACACTTTACATATCTGTCACTGGAAAAAGAGCTTGATGAAAATCGATCGTTACCACACAATATCTCAACTTAGGTTTCTTGGAATTCGTCAGGAAAAGAGTGAAACGCGCAACACAACTTCCTAAAAGAGGAAACCAAAAACACAGAGGGAGATAAAAGATGAATGTTAAATAATGATAGCACGCTTAGATAGGAACATATAAATGGGACCATTAATATTAAGTACAAACACAGGAATTATATATTCTTCCGCCTGTAACAATATTATTTGAATTCAACATTGTGTCTTATTTATATGTCTGTAAGACTCCCAGAAATAAACTATACTAGCTATTTACCTGTTTTCCACACGGGATGTGTTTTATAATACGTATCTATAACTAGGAACCTTTTAGAGCTGGTCCAATGAAAACTAAATAGGCAGAAGCAGAGAAAAGGGCCAAAAAGTGGAGTTTTGTAGCCACCATATCAAAACAAAATGACCGACGTACATATTTATTAGCATTTTTACTAACCAAACTTCCGAGAGATGTCCATGCAACATTTCATTATGATAGGTGTAGGGGTTTTTACGTGAAAGAGTAACAGTCACCAACTAATTTTTATATACGAACAGGTTTGATACAGACAAACAATCCAGTCTAATACGAGAGTGACACGTTAGACCATGCGATGCTATGCTATTAAAGTTACTATGCTCATACGCGAAGTCATGTGATATGAAATTGTTACTTTTGATAGTTAATATAAATACCCATATAATAATACTAATATTAAAGTAATATATTATCAATTTTGAAATAAATAAATTAAAGGTGTCATATAAATTTATTTTCTACCGTAATTGTGCTACAGATAGAGCTAAAGCAGGGGTCGGCAAAACTCTTGGCTCCTGATCGACTTACAAACTTACCAAAGTCGATAATCAACCATTTATTCACTCTACTTTTGCTTAGTTTTTTAAAAATATATTTTATAATTATTGCATTCAATATATCCTCAAAAATGTTTGTATACCTTTATAGAAAAAAAAGAATAAATAAAATGTACATATTATACTATTTAAATCTCTTTAAACATTACCAATTATAGCTGATTAAGGTAATTTTGGTCCCATTAAAATATGATTTGAAATTACTTAATATATTGGCGAGTTTAGAAGACTCAAAAATCGTCTTTTAAGGACAATGTAGCTTTCTTATACGAAAAAAGTGAAAAAAAAAATGTCATGAGATCGACCGAAGGCTTACAAAGACCAATGTCAAGTGACGCTTCAAGGGCCTACTGCAAGAACGCACCTGTATGCGTCCTCGGAGACGTTGATGCGTCCAGGTTCCCCGGTGGTCTCTGTGCGGCTGGTCAAGTTGACGGTATTGCCGAACAAACAGTACCGCGGCATGCGGTGACCTATGACCCCGGTCACTGCCTCACCCGAATGGATGCCGATTGTGATTTTCTGATAACAAAAGAGAAACACCTATCTCTTAATTCGGAGTTGGATAACTTTGATTCTGCAGTGCATTTTCGGGCTATACGCGTATTAACTAATTACTCTGGTGTATTAAGGATGAGGAAGGTTGAAATTATATGAAGTGTAGTCAAATTTGTGTGAATGGAGAGTGTAAAACCATCTAGGAAAAGTCACCTTCAGTACACTCGACCGGGATCTGAGCCCCAATCCCTCCTTCATCGGCAGTCCGGTCTATTTCAAGAGTAACCCACTTTAATGGCCGCGTGGTCTAACGTGAAACTCTCGCAATATACTAGACTGCCGATGACGGGGACACCAAGGTTCGAATCTCAGTCGGGTGTACTGGGGTGATTTTTACAATATGGTCTTCCACTCTACTTACACCCAAATGTAGGTACACTTCATATAAATATAACCTATCTCATCCCTAAAACCACTAGTGTAATTAATACATAAGCATATAACCCAAATGGGTACTAAGGATCGGTACTTAAAAATGAGAAAGGATATTAAGACGCGGTGCTTAAAAAATGAAAGAGTGATAATTTAGATCAAAATGGTCAAACATACGGCCAGCAGAAGCATTTAAACCGGCCCGCACTGAAAAGTGATGAAAGAATAGGGATGTCAGCTCTTTCATTCAGTATAAAATATGAAATAAATATAACTAAATACTGTAAATTCGACTCCCAATGCCCCCTTGATGATATATTGTGGCACTCATGTCTTCTTGAGTGTGACAATCCTGCCTTAAACTATTCGTTCACCGAAGCGGGTTACAAGCACATTAAATACGCTAATGTGTTGGGGGTGAGGAAGGTATAATTTTAGGGGAAATATAGCCTCGTTTGTGTGGAGGAATTGGGAAACCATTTAGGAAAAAAAATACTCTCATTACATTTGACTGGGATTGGAACTCGGATCTCCCCGTTACTGGTAATTTAGTCTGAAACATCTTAGTGACGCATTATACCATATGACCACCGATGCGGGTATACTCGTAGAATTACAACCACTTATTTTGAGAACATAATTTCCTTAAAGATAGATGAACAGTGATATTGATCACGTCTCATCAAGGGCCGGGTGAACTAGGGGGGGTGGGGTTCCTAAATGGGTTTCCACTCTCACTCCACGTAAATACAGGTTCACTTCCTCTATATTCAACCTTCCCAATTCCTAGTTCATTAGAGTAATTTGTACTTAGGCGTATAACCCGAATGGGTAGTAAGACGCGGTGCTAAATAAAATAAGGACTGACCACGGGTTCACCGTCCACCTGGACCTCCTTGCCAAGATCCATCATGTCCAGGGCGAGCCGGGCGATACACCGCGCATGCGTCTGACAGGGTTCGGGCAGTCCGCTCACCGCCATATACTTGTCGCCCACGGTCTCAACCTATGACACACACAAACACTAGCAATTATACTCCATCCACCACTGGTTCAGACTGTAGGTAAGCCCTATCTACGGGAGGAGAGGTGGTGACAGCTGGGATAAATTACTCTGTATCAATTCGCTAAACCATATAATCTGTGAGGCCGTATGCTGAGTTGTTGTTACTTTTGACAGTCAAAACTGTCACAACAAATCATTTGTTTTCAATGTCGTTTTCTTTTAACTATTTTTAAATTATTGTAGAACGAACATACGAAAACAACCGTTTGTATTCTATTGATAGAATCGGAGTCTGTGGTTTCAGTAGAATTGCTTTTCGAACTAGAGCTTCTTAAATGCTTCGTTCTCTTCATAAATTAAAATGGTGAACCATCCGAAACAAGGGTTGTTGATGACATCAAACAAATTGTCTCCGGTTGTGTTCATCCACTGGTTACAAAATATAATCGTTTTATTTTGAAACCAGTATTTTTGTATAGATCTTTTTTGAGTCATAACAAACATTTATTTAATTTGGTGGTCAGTTGTGAGTAGATTCCAGAGTGAATATAATAATTTTAATTTATTATTTCATGTACTAACTTAAGAGTTTTATTATTAAATACCTAGGTATTAGTGACGTTCAGCCAATGTTTTCAATAAAGAACCTTCTGCTAGCTGTCACTACATCTTCTACCATAGATATGGCTATTATACCCTCTTTATCATCAACATTCACTAGTAACTGTGGACTAGCCTAACCTGCAAATTTACATTACAGTAGAATTCTGGTAGGAAGGAACTTGAAGAAAGGTTTAGTACATATTTTTTTGCAGTCAACACTGATAAAATTTTACATTATTATTATTATTATTTCATATTCAAAATGTCTATGCAAAGTGAGAGATGAAGACCACATGGTTCTTATAATGTTATTGTTCATAGTTTATGGTTGGCTGAGGACGATACATTTGGTAATGACATGGACTCACTACATGTTGAGATAGTTTTGTAGCATTGGGCCTACAAGACAGACGTAAACAACAACATTATAGAAGAAACTTACCGCATTCACCTCCTGACAAGACTCGCATGGAACAACGGCTCAAGTCCTCGAGACGAACATTCACTGTCCCGGCCTAACAGAACACTAAGAGAGCCTGAGGCGTGGCAATCAGAGCGGCTGCTGGCTTGGCCGGGCATGCGCAATGGCGAGTCTCCGTGCTAGAATGATCGAGACGCTGCCACATTCTTCCATGGTAGTCCAGAACTATACCCTCCCCCCTTCTCCTGTCTTTCTCCACTGAGTTGGGTATATATTATGCTTTCTGTACCGATATCGACACAATTGGGCCTATGTCTTAGTAGGAATAACACAAAGCTCCGGCTTTCTTCGTCTATTGAAATGTAAGATCAAAATTCTGTTTCGCCTTATGGAACTTTATATTTAATAATTATTTTTCTAAATTCTCTTTTTGGCCACACATTTAAAATATAATAACGTAACAGAGTATGGTTAGGAGCATTCTTTTACTCTTTGGTATTTAGAGGTCTTTGCGCGTAATCAAAAATATAATTGATATTACGATAGGTTTGATGAGTTTTTGATCATGATAAATTTGAGAATTATCCTAATAACTTTCACGAATACCCGTTTTTGGGTCTTGACGAGAGTTTATTATGGTTTTTGTCGAAGGATAAATTTGTATATGTAACGGCTTTTGGCGCCATTTCTCTTGGCTGACGATTATATATTTGATATATGTTGGTAACAGGTTAAATCTTAAAAGAGTAATTTTAATTGGTTAAGTTGTGATAGTTTATTATCGTTTACAAAACTCCTTTTATTGGTTAGTAAATCTTTGATTGTAAATGTAGGAATTAAACATTTAATGATGAAATATTTAATAGTTATATATCTGTCATTACTGGAAGGCCGTCTCTTTAAGATAGAGATTTTTGTTTACCTTAATGTTCAATCTATTTTAAATAGTACCATATGACTTTATTTGTTAAGTCTTTGATTTTGTCTCGCGTACGCAATAAGCTGATATAAAATGCTATGTTAAACTTTAAAGGGAATATTTCAATTGGTTCCCTTTAACCAATTTAAATGGTATTATGTAGTGTGACGTCACACTCTACATATTACCCACGTGGTTGAACTGTGAACCCGCCGTGTTGACGATAGAGGGCAGGTCAGTTACTGTGTTTCCTCTAGCGTCCGCGCGGGCGGGACGCGAGTTAACGGGGTGTATGTAGTGTGACGTCACACTCTACATATTACCCACGTGGTTGAACTGTGAACCCGCCGTGTTGACGATAGAGGGCAGGTCAGTTACTGTGTTTCCTCTAGCGTCTACGGGGGCGGGACGCGAGTTCAACCCTGCCCTCGATTGCTTTTAAAATAGTACTATCAATACAGTTGCCTCAGTTCTCTCAAGGGACACAGTCTTGCTCAAGATTGCATAGTACTATCATTTCAATGTAATGTAACTCGTACTTCAGGTGTTGCTGAACTGTTCAGGATATTAACTGTGAAATAAAAATAATGAAACAAACGAGTACTGGTTTTGTTGAAGTTCTACAAATTAAACTACAAAGAGGTTTAATGGTTTCAATACTATTGTTAAACTTTTACGCATCAATAGAGCGTTGTTAATAAAAATCAATTGTCCATGATCTGTTTATTTATCTTGCTAATATATGTCCCATCTTTCCCGAGGTCTGTTCGCTAAACATTTTAGTTAATATGCTAACTTTAGGAAGGCTGCAGTCTCGTGCTGTCTGGTAGAGATAGAGGTTCTCCATTTTTATATTTCCACAACTAGTTCGAGGGTTGCGAGTTGTGGGATTGTAATGTATTTGTGAAGCATTTACATCCTAAAACTCCCCGGCACTCGCTCTGGGTTAAACTCCCCCCATATTTTGAATTTTTATGTATTACTATGTATTTGTGGCATCTGCCCCATTTGGATGCTACAGTTTATCACGGACTTTTTTTTATCAGGCTATAATTGAACTCACTTATGTTTTTAATGAAACATTTTATTCAGCGATTTTTCTATTATGAACAGAGTGAATAAGGTAAGCATCCTAGTAATAGACAGTTTTTCAGTGATGGACATATTTGTTAGTTTTGTGCTTAAACAAGCCTCAAATTTCACACATACACTTTCTATTAATGTTATATATCACTCTGAAGTATTCTGAAACAGTTCACAAATTGACCACCACAGTGAAATAAAATATATTGTTCATAGGGAAAAAGTATAATTAATTGTTTATTTTTAAAATAGCATACTGCATGCTCATTACTGGTAAACGACATTTTCCAAGTGTGACCGGTAATGGACACTTGTGTCCATAACTGAGACATTACAGTAAAACTTCAAAGATGAATTTAACTTAATTAAAGAAAGCAATATTAGTCACAATAAAGAATTGGATTGGTTAATTTTCTATTTATTTTTAGAGCAGTAATGGACATATGCTAAATTAAACACGAAAAATGACATAAACCGTTAAAATTGTGTCGATTAATGGTACATTCTACTTGTACATAATTGGTACGTTAAAATTTACTACACATCCGAAGTAATCAAGGGAATTAAAATCTAAAATTCTAAATTAAAAAGATCTGATTATTATTTTAAATATTTACTCAAATATTTCGTGCTTAAATAATTCCATCTTTCACTTTACAGACGCAAATTGGCTCCTGTTCTAAGCTATACGGAGCAGGCCATGCAAAATTCATACAGATGAATCTGAGGAAGATTTTAAAGACAAAATAAAATAAATGCGTAAAGATGAAACTGAGGTAAATATTGAAGAAAATTATAAATATTTTACTGGCAAATCACATGGTTCAAGCACGAAAGAAGTATATACTGAAATTGTAGATACTTTGAACATATCAAATTGTGATATCTCAGTGACAGATGCTACATCAGAAACATTGGCAAGAAGAGAAATTAGCAATAAAACGTCACCAAAAAATACTCAAATATTTACGCCTTAGCCGTCAACATCACGTTTATGTGACAGTTTGAAAAATATTCCAAGTCCATTTAAAAGTATATTTTTTGGCCGGAAACGCCAAAACAAGCTTTTCTAAAATCAAAGAAAAGAGTTGAAGTACCTGCTATTGCCACATCACGACAATAGCATGATTATCATGAAAAAAAAGTGTTTGAAAAGAAGAGCCAGGGATTCAAGAAAGAAAGCGAAAAGAGAAGACAAGAGTAAAGAAAATAAAGAAAAAATAAACGCCAATAAAATTAAGAAAACCATCAACAATAAAAGATGGTTCTGCAATATAGGTCAATAATCAATTGAATAGGTTATGATTCAGTGCTTGTCATGTAAGTTATGGCAACATGAAGATTGTGCAAATGTTACACCTAGTTTAAAAAAAGTATTACTGTGCAGAATGTATTAATTAATATGATTTAATTCACTACAAAAAGTTTTCAATATTAACTGTCCATTATTGGCTCATCGATATGCTGATTACTAGTTCATTCTGTTTTTTTTGACGTGTCCATTATCGGAACACTGTGTAATTGCTTTAAAAATTTATATTATAAAACAAATGGTTATAAGTTTAAGACCTTTCGATTTGTATCGTAAAAATAAATAGTGTTGAAGTGCATTATATTAATAATAAATCGAGTAGCACAGTGTATTTTTTAATTAAGACAATGAAACTCAGATATGGTCGTTGCATCGCTTAACATGTCCATGAATGGGACGTTTACTTTATGCGATCTGATATAACACGTGCTGCTATTTCACTTCTTTGGGAACTGGAATGATTAAAATATGAATGGATCAAGATTGATCCACTCTAGTGACCGGTGAGGGATTATTAAGGTAATGACTTAGATTCGATGAACAATAAAAAAATATGTTTTCTCTTGACGAACGCAAGTCCTGACTGCTCGGCGATTATTACTCAAGTGTCGTCATTACCGCTTACCAGCAGAGCTGTTTACGAAGGTTTGGCTTCTAGAATCTTCGAGTAACGGGATGCATTCATCCCTAGTCTCTCCCCCTTGTCCTTCGAGAATAATTTGCTGGGGTGGCTAATAAGTTATATATAGAGAGAGACAGAAGGGTGTTGCACCACTTCTATATTTACTGCGAAATTTTAAATAAATTAAATACATCTTGAATTTAATTACATGGGATCATCTTTATTAATTGGTCAAAATGGATGTGCAAAATATAATAGTTACACTTCACGTATAACATTTGAACACCTTAGGACGGATTCAGAAAAATTGGCGCCTGGGTAGGGATTTGAAACCATACCATCCAGCTGCGCTGTCATTTGATCATCTATTTCTCTTCCTCATTACAATATCAAACTGACCAATAAATTGAACATATTGTCATTGTGGGTCTGCTAACTTTTTTGAGTCAAACTATTAATATTTATAAGGGCCGATCACTGTGGCGTAATCAGGGGGGAGGGGTTTGCGGGTTTCCTTTATTAGTAAACACTCAAATTATGCATAGTATAATGCGGCATTGTTAATTGTTAAGTGTTTCAGTGGGGTAGAAAAAATTAGGAAGATATTGATGCATCATCACCAGCAGGTCAACAGTGTACCATACAAAATTCATATTTTTTAATTACTCTACGGGTGTTAGCAAAAGTTTTCTCTTTGATCTTACAACTTCACCAGGCATTTCAAATTGAGGCTGTAGATCTTCTAGCTGCCATTAACATGGTAGATCGGCTCAAGGAAAAAGCTCAAGAAATAAGAACCAACACCAAAATTGAGTTTTCAGATATTTACGAACTAGCTAAAACACTTGCTGAATTGTTTGGTTCAAATCTTATCACACCAAGAATATTTACCAAACACAGATGTATTATATAAAAGTATACTCTGACGAGGCTTACTTCAGAGTTGTAATATTTTTTGTGCAGTTTTTGGATCATTTTATCAGTCAATTAAAAACTCGTTTCTTGAACTATCAAGATGTGCTTGGCAGTTGTATGTGACTGATGCCAAAAGAGGAATCGGTTATCACTGAAGTAGAGAAGGAACAGATGAAAAAGCTGGTTGCTTTTCACGGGCAAGATTTGCATTGTAATGATATGATAACAATTGGCGAATTTTACATGTGGCACGAAAGGGTGAATTAGTAGAAAATAAGTTCAAGAAAGGCTAGGAACTATTATGTTCCCTGCAATAAAGAAATATTCCCATTGATTATAAAATTGTTGAAAATATTAGTAACCTAGCCAGTGTCAACAAGCATAAGTGAAATATCGTTATCAACATTTCGGAGATTAAAAACTTACTTGAGAAATACAACTTGGCAGCAAAGACTGAATGGCCTAGCAATGTTATATGTACATCGAGAAATAAGCATTTCTCCAGACGAAGTATATATGAACTGGTAACATCGCCTTGTCGATTGGAATTCAGACTAAATTAATGTTGTAATTGGAAACTATCCTTAAGTCAGCTTGCTGTTAAAACAAACAATGTTTTTTTCGTTTTATACAATACAACAAAGTTGTTTTTAAATTAACTTGTATTGTGTTAGTCTAATCCTGTTGGAGGGTTTTAGTTTTAACTGAATCTCAATCCAATTATTTATTATAATCGTAAATCGTCACTTAGGCACTCAAAATTGAACCCTCCTTTTTACTGGTGTAGAGTCCTCTCGTCCCCCCTCCCCCATTAATCTTTCTTAGTTACGCCTATGGACCTCATAATATGACTACCGGATATATATAACCATCGGGAGGTTAAAGATATCGACCAGATCAAAGTTACCGGCCACTTTTATATCATACGCGTATTATGAACTAATTTTATATGCCCGATAATAATTGGTAGGATAAATATATTTCCATGCAGACCAAGTAAGGTAGTACTGTGTCTGACCCCATTCCTCAGCCTGCCAGTGATCTAACATGGCGGAATATTTCCATGTGCTGTTGGGCGAAGTTGACCAAATAGATTAAATTATTAACGAAATAGAAGAAATGGGAGGGTACGAACCAACTCGTCTTACAAAGACGGAGCTGATTTTTGAGCTATATGCACAGTTTCTTCCCAACCCCTTAAGGGAACGACGTTATTATGTAATATAATGTAAAGTAGGAATATTTAAAGCTTCTTCAGGAAACAAATAATTTTATTCTTTGCTAATTCTTATTTACCGTTCACCCATCGGACTGAGTGCGTAATCCATTCTTTGATGTTGTGGTACGTACCTCAAACAAAATAATGTGAGGCAAGAAATATAGTCTTGTTAGATGTACCGTTAACTTAAAAACTCAACGGAAAACTGTTCTTATGTTTTAAGGAATAGGAATATAGAATTTACAGTAAATTTACCCTAATTTGAGTGATTAGAGCCATTTAAAAAAATTGTTCATCAGCAAATTACTATTAATTTCAAATGGATTAAAAAGCGAAGTCATAATTTCAGAAAACAACAACTAATCTTCTTTTGAGAGCACCATTTCGTGTTAATTCACACTTAATATTTATATTTTGTAAGGTTATACCTCGAGGCTAGATCTTGACTTTGATTATATACCGAAAATTAAGAAAGGGTGGTCAATTGATGACTAACAGACAGAGAACCAGGCAGAATTCTAAGATCACCTTTTTGAATTCATAGAAATATTAGAACATTAAGATGCATCCTAATCTCAAGCTAGATGATTACATTATTACATGATTACTATAATTTATCTATATAAGAAAATACCCAAAACAGCCATATACTTTTCTCCAAAGTTTTTGGAGTCCTACCTTATACACGTTGGGATTCTTCTTGGGGTCCGTGAGTACGTCGAAAGCTGTGTACAGCTGGTTGAGCATGCGCACGATCTTCATCGCCCCCCGAGAGTCGGTGTTCGCCGCGCAGTAGTCGCTGAAGCCGACGATCCCCGAGAAGAGCAAGGTGACGCAATCGTACCTTTTAGCGGGGACCGGTCTCTGATGGCGGAGTTCGTTCGCGACGCTGATGGGCAGCACAGAGTACAGCAAGCTGTTTGGGGAAAAGGGATTATTCAGAACAACAAGCACTCTTTGTGCAGCACCAAGTACAGCAAGCTGTTTGGGGAAAAGGGATTATTCAGAACAACAAGCTCTCCTTGTGCAGCACCAAGTACAGCAAGCTGTTTGGGGAAAAGGGATTATTCAGAACAACAAGCCCTCCTTGTGCAGCACCAAGTACAGCAAGCTGTTTGGGGAAAATGGATGATTCAGAACAATAATTTCTCCTTGTGCAGCACCAAGTACAGCAAGCTGATTGGGGAAATGGGATGAATCCATAACAACAAGCTCTCCCTTGTGAAGCACCAAGTACAGTAAGCTGATTGGTGAAAAAGGATGATTCAAAACAACAAGCACTCTTTGTGCAGCACCAAGTATAGTAAGCTGATTGGGGAAAAGGGATGATTCAGCACAACAAGCTCTCCTTGTGCAGCGGAGAGTACAGCAAGCTGTTTGGGGAAAATGAATAATTCAAAACAACAAGCTCTCTTTCTGTAGCTTAGAGCACAGCAAACTGATTGGGGGGAGGAGGGTGGGATGGTTAAAAATAAGCCAATGGTTCCATAGAATTTAATGACAATATTTTATCTTCATTTAAAATGTTTCTTATCAAATGGCAATATGCTCATAATTATTGAAATAACCATGCGAAGAGAATTAAACTCTTTATTTCTACTGTAGAAATATTTGATTTATTTTGTCCAAACATCTTTTTGCTATAAAACCAGAAAAAAAACATACCCTTTTATTTCGTTCCCTACACTCCCTTCTGAAGAGAACTGGATTACTCTTAAGTTTCTTGAACAGTTGATTCCAAATATAACAAAAGCTTCTTGACCTGTCAGTCATTTACTTACATATTTCATAAACTCAGCAACTGAAATAAACCAATGAAAGCTACCTGACCTGTCAGTCTTCTGTTTCTCTCCATCCAACTCCCTGTAGGTCTGCTGAAGTTTATCCGTCAGTAACTCCAAGTTCCTGGTCAGTTTGTAATCCGCCTCGAACTGTTCCGACATGAGGACCAGGTCTCTGGTAGCGTCGTGGAGTGGAATGTCACTGATGTACAGTCCGCGTCTGAAACAAACCGTGTCACTACATATGATATACACCAGGGGTTCCAAATTGTGGGTCGTCACCCAAAGGAAAAGGGTTGTGGGAACATTTTGTTTTAGTCACGGAAATTGAAGGTAAAACTTAACTCAATTTATCCAATAGAATACGATTTGTCAAGCAAGTATTAGCATGGTTATTTATTCATTTGACAAGGTATTTATACTTTTAGACTTGTTTGGGATGCATTTAAAGGTCGGTGTTTGGTTTGAAAATAATGTTTTTCGGGATTAAGCTACTTTGGGGAAGACTTACCGCAATTATTATTTCCACAACGCGACTCAAACTCGGATGTATCAATTTCAAGTATTTACATTATTTTTATTATTATTAATAATATTATCACCACGTCTTACTACCCGTTTGGGCTGTACACACCTACACTAATGTGTAATGGTAGGGTGATTGTGAAATGAAATGGAGAACCTAAAGTTTAACGTGGAATTCGAACCATGATGGAGGCCTGGCATTCCTCACATTCCCGAATTGTGATTAATATACGTATTGTCAGAGGGGAAGGAAGGGTTTGGCAATCAGATAAATCGGTGCTGGGATCCAGCATTGAACCCCGGACCCCCAGCACCGAAGTCTGACACCTTACCCCTAGACCACCAGATTACCCAAAATATTTACACTTTTGCTTACAACTCTGCCCTTTCTGACTGAAAGAATAGCCTAAGCCATTCAGGAACACACCTCTTAGTGAGCGTATTTTAATATAATTATATTTGATGTCAAAAAAATGAAAATAGAGAAAGACTTTACGTTGAATTTGAACCAAGATTGAAATTAACGTTGATTGATCTAAATATGGTTTCACAATTTGAATTCAAGCCAAATAAATATTCTCTATAATAGTGTTAAACTATCTGAATAGCATATAACCCGAACGACTTGTAAGACGTGGTGCTAAAAAAGTTATCAGATTGAACATATCAAGACTTACAAATTAGCTGTTTTCTTTATAACGTTTATTTTATTCTTTAATAAACCTGTCAACACTTTGTAAGAGAAAATAAAAAGTTTGTACTCAATAGAAAAAAAACCTTAATAAATATTTACGGGTCACCAAAACATGTAACTTATTGTAAGTGGGACGTAGCTAACTAATTTTATGAATTATTGATCTATACTCGTATATGGAGTTTTTATTTGCTTTCTTTACCATCTGGGCTGTACGCAATTAAATCACACTAGTTTGTTGAGGTTTAATAAGGTATAAATTTTAGGAAATGATTCTTCATTTATGTGGAGAGAGAGAGGAAAACTATTATTTTGAATTTTTTCCGGTTGATCGGCTTACAAATCCCGTTTATTATCTAGTTATAAGTCATATAGTTTATAAACAATAAAGCTGTTTGTATTAATGCCATAATCATATGTATTTTAAGGCTAAAGAAGAAGAAAAATCAACAATGTAAACAAAAATTATTATTTTTTAAGCTACATTCATTAGTTTGTTTGTTATATACCAATTTTTGCCGTATTTCTTTCTATTTATTGCACCATACCACTTAACCAAAGATAAATATTTTATTTACATATTATGTACAGTCAAATAAAATTATGGTTTCCATGGTAATGTAAACAAAGAATTCTTGTCAAGATGAGCCACTGCGCACACAGTAGAAAAGCTGGAAGTTTGCTAGTAAAATCGTGTTTTCGTTAAATGATATTATTTTTGCCAATATCCTGGACCTTAACTTTTAAAATGGCCGTTTGGTTGTCAAAATAGAGATAGCATTTTTATCGTAATTTCACTTTGTGGATAAGGCTTTTCAATACATTTAAGGTAAACTTTTTTTTAAAAATCTACTTTCGTACATACTAACAACAAAAAACAAAAGGCCGTGTACTTATGTCTCGGCAAGCTAGTTAATGCTTGCGTAGGCAGTGTTACACCAAAATTAATATTATTTACTTTGTGTTTGGATATGCAATTCATGTTTGTTTTAATATTTTCTGTTGAAAGTGCATTCTAAATGTATGAATAAAAATTCACCTTGTCAAATCGTCCAGGTTTATGACACTCGGATAGCAGAGGAATATGACGAGGTCAGATTCTGGTACGTAGTACATTTGACCCTGAAAACACAACATAGATATTTGAGTGGGAAATCCAATCCTTTACATTCTGGAAACTATTTACGGGCTATTTTCAGTTATTTCTTCAACCCTGCCTCACAAATTTCAGCAATTATACACCAGTAATTTTGTGATGATCAGACCTCACTCCCTCATACTTTCATCGATGCTACAGTCTTATTAGTAGTTCAGTGAATAGTAGACCTCGCTCCCTCCATGTTACTATCGTTACTATAGTCTTACTGGTGGTTCTGTGAACAGTAGACCTCACTCTATCCATGTTATTATCGTTACTACAGTCTTGCTAGTAGTTCTGTGAACAGTAGACCTCGCTCCCTCCATGTTAACATCGTTACTACAGTCTTACTGGTGGTTCTGTGAAGAGTAGACCTCACTCTATCCATGTTATTATCGTTACTACAGTCTTGCTAGTAGTTCTGTGAACAATATACCTCTTTCCTACATGCTACTATCGTTACTATAGTATTGCTAGTAGTTCTGTGAACAATAAACCTCGCTCCCTCCATGTTAACATCGTTACCACAGTCTTGAGATTTTCATTTTGATTTTAATCTGAAATACATCCTGTAATTTTTCCTTAGATTTGAATTTTATATTTTCCCTTGGTGATCAAGTTAGACATAGCACAATAGTACATTATATTTATGAATAATAACTGTTGCTTAAGTTGTCTAAGAGGTGATTCTATCAACATATTATGTCAAAATTTAAAAAAATACTACGATTTAGGTACTCGGTCGATTGCTTAGAATTTGGAATTCAAATCATTTGAGATGAGCTTATTAAACAGAAAACATCAGATCGAGCGCGATGTTCAAAGGGAAAAACAGATTGAAAAATTATTTACATACATTGTCATGCCAAATTTAATTAAAATTGGTTCACACATTTGACAGTTACTGTGGACAATCGCTCCTTCCACGTAAATGAGGATACATTTAATTTAAATTCAACCTTGCTCAACCCCAACACATTAGCCTAGTTAGTACAAATTCGTATAACCTAAACAGGTGGAAGGACGCGATACCAAATAAGATAATTTTATACATAGTATACAAAAATAAACCGGTTTGTTTAGAAATATACATTAAGTTTTTAATTCATACACAACACATTTTATGATTTTTTTTATTTGGTAATATTAACTATTCTCCAAACAAAGACTAACACAATGACCGTGTAAACGCACGTCGTATTTTTCGTTGTAAATACTACGCTGGTTATTTATTGATGGTGGCCATCATTATTTGAATATAACTGGTCATAATTTAGGTCAGGATTAGGTGAAAGTTTTAAAATATCTAAGGAGTTGTAGTAGATTTATTCATTTCAAGTTTCACTACTGATTTTGGTACTAAACATTGCCCGTGTTCATGGGGCATAAAAATATACATATTACAAATAAAATAATCTAAACTGTATAGCAGATTAACATGGACATAATACTCTACTTCTTAAAGTGTATTCACACGTAAAAAAAATAAATCATGTGACAAGCTCTAAGCCAATCACTAGATTTCAGCTTCATTGGCGTCGTTCGATCAGTTTGACATGTTATAATTTAACTTTTGTTTTCTTTTTTGAGCCAAATTAAGTTTAAAGAACCAATAAAATTCAAAGCCAATCGACTCAATAAGTGTGCATGCCCTTACAAAGTGAGATACGAATACACAGCTGTACATACTGTTGTAAAATGATTTGAAATAACTCGTTAAATGGAGAGCTAATGTGTCGTTTTTATTAGGTTTTAATTTGTTTAATGTCACAATACAATCATTTTAAAAACATTCATCATGGTATTAATCTTAAAATCTGTGTATCCACTATACAATATAATATTTCAGAGAAATCAGGTATTTCTAGTTAGTGTTTCAAAGCATCATAGTTCAACATTTATGCTATAGTGTAAATTGCTTTTTTTTACATCTATTACTGTTTCCAGCCTCTGGCCTAGGTCTTTTTTTTATTCAAGCCATATATGTTCCACTACCGGCTAGCTAGGCCGGTCGTAGCTTCATTTGCCTTATAATCTAATTTAAGACTCGGACAGGCACTATATCCAGTCCTCGGCCGTTAATTTTTCACTTTGAAATGGTAAACCCACATTTAACCAAGTGATACATTTCTAAGGTGTCGGATAGTGTGTGATAATTGCCGCGACATTCGAATTTATCCTGTTTTATATTTTCGGTGAACATGTGAATAAAGTTTAAAGGAATACAATACCTTCAACCTCAAATAGGAGAATTCCAGAGGTGCGTCAACCTGCCCCTGGACCTCCATGACCCCTGGCTTTGTCTTCAAAACGTACACCGTGTTGATGTGAGAAAGAATGTTCTCGAAGGTCAGTTCTAGATGAGGTCGCACCTGTGCACGTGACCATTAAACACAATGTATATAATTAAAACTTGAAGTGACTGCTTTCCACAATGATTCCCGGGGTTCGACACAACCTATTTTTATCATTAAAAAACTAAATAAAATTAAAGATTACACTCTGTATCTGCCCAAGAATTTCAAATATATTCAAAGGGAAAGTTACAATTTCAGAAAATGGCAAATCATCTTTTGACAGTGATATTTCGAGTTCTAGCAAACATTGAAAAAATAATAAAGTATTTATTTCGAGAATTATCATAACAACGTTTAAATATTTCAATAGGTAAGCAGCAATTTAATATAATCTTCGCTAGTCGGTAAACGTATGGACGTTATTAAAACAAGGTGTATTTTCTTCCTTCTAAAATGTGTCATAAAAATCTAAAAAATATGTCTGTATATGTTCACAAAAATAAAAAAACGTCCGAACCGTTACTGGCTTTTACTATAGTGAATTTATGTTAAGAATGGTGGTGACAGCTAACAAAATCTGGCAGAGATACTCTCATGTATTCATTCGCCAAACCACGTGAACTGCAAGACGATACTGTGAGCTGTTAGACACTTTTGATAGTCAAAACTTTCACAAACAACTATTTGATTTTAATTTTGTCTTTCTTTTAATTGTTTTTAAATGATTGGAACATGAACATATAAAAATAACCTTTTGTGTGTTTCTTTTTTTATGATAGTGGTGTCTGTTGCTCACTTAAAATACTTTAAAAACGAGAGCTTCTAAAAGGCTGCGTTCTCTTCACAATCTAATATGGTGAACCAGACAATACAAAGGCGTCTGTGATGTCATGCAAACGGTTTCCAGTTGTGTTAATATGTATATGTTTAAAAAACAAAAACGTTTAATTTTTAAAATAATATTTTTATGGCTCTTCTTCAAAGTTATAAAAAACACATTTATTATTTTGGTAGCCAGTTATAAAAAGATACACGTGTGAATCAAATACGTTTTGATTTATTATTTTATCAGCAAGAAAATTTTATTAATATATTTTCTTCTTTCAATAAATTACGAAAAAATCCATTAAACAATAATACTTAGGGAAGTATTAGAAGCGTTTATTAATACTTTTTATTGATAATATAGTACTAGTATGGTATTATAGTAATAGTAATATAGTATTACTAAGACAATAAATATTATTTCTACATAAGTTACAATTAGTTAGTTACAAACAATTTTGGTCAATGAAAAGTTTCCTTTAACTGTCAGTTACTATCACAAATCTTATTATTTTGACTAGCAAACAATTTGAAATTTTCGCTTGAGAACAACTCGTTTGTTACCTCTTCTCATGTTCCTGAGTATGGACTGGTAACTGAGAAGCTGCTAACAGGTTTTGTTTTCATCGTAAAGGCGTAGAATTATTTTAAAAAAACTATTAGTGTCCTACTGTCCGCTCGGGATATTAACAACTTTATCTTTATATTTTAAGGAGACAAAGCGAGAGAAAATATAGGAAATACACCAGTATTTATCTTGAGAGAAAGTTGAAAACCACAATGAGGAAAAAAACTGGTGGGGTAGCAAATCCCGCTATTCTGTGTTCATGTCAGATGTATGGTAGGATTTTGGTATGAAGGCTCAAATCTGATAGTTACTAAAGTTATTAAATTATGTCAAGTCATGCATTTTATTGTCAGCCGTAAGTTTTGATAATATATTTTAAATTCCATTCTGGTCCAGCGTATTTAGTGTAGTGCAACATTTGAGGCGTACTCAATCTGGCTATGAGACTGGTCCTCAGAATATAAAATACATTAGTAATATTTTTTTTTACGTCACTGTAACAACATGAGTTTTTAGTTTTCAAATAACGGGATCCCTATTAAAATCGGACTGTACAATCCTACTGAGCTACTGCACATGTATGTACTTTTAGTAATTGAAAAGTCTACTTTTTATTCATGTCTCACACAGCTTGAAACAAATGTTAGTGGTATTTTGCGGTCATTTAAAAATAAGTAAAGATTTCACCTTAGTATTTTATTGAAATTACTTACTATCTATTTATTTTAGGCGTAGTCTGGCTCCAATAAATAAATAAGAGATGTTAAAAACAACTGTGTAAGATGTTACAAAAAAAACATTTAGTTAATTCATAAATGAGTGTATATATTTATCATGATGTTGCAACTAATAACGTTATTTCACTCAAGATTTGTAAAATAGAGAGCTAAACATCGTTACTTCTATTATAAATTTCATAAAATACTAATACCATAGAGTAGGTATTAGTTAACAACGGTGTTTTCCAAACTGTAGTACCTAAGAATACGCTAGATATTTCAGAGGGTACGTGACTTCCCAATGAATTTTATTAATAGTAAAATAATGTTTTGACTTTAGAAAATCTGATACCTTAAAAATATTTAATGAGTTGAAACAAGGAGATGCACTTTCCCTGTTACTTTTTAATCTAGATTTAGAGTATGCTATTAGTGTAATGCAAGAGAGTAGATATAGTTTGACATTAAACGATACAATGCAGCTATTAGGATACTCACATGATTTGGCTTTGTTGGGCAATAGTAAGGAAGGTGTTGCAAAAATTTCAGAAAACTTATTACAGTCCAAGAAGGAAATAGGTTTATAAGTGAACACAGAAAGACTAAGTATATGATCACAGAGCTTGGGTACGATAATTTGTAGGCTACTGCGATCAACATATAATTTCACAGAGTTGATGAGTTTAAATATTTAGGAAATTTTTTAACTAACAGCAACAACAATATTAGATTGGAAATTGGTAAAATAATACTGTCGGGAAATGTATGATATTACTCGGTCGGTAAGTGGTTTTCATCTCACCTGGTTTCAAGGAATGTAAAATTCAAAATATACAAAACAATAATTTTACTGGGTTTTGTTCTCTTTGAATGTGAAGCGTGGTCTCTGACTATACATGACAAAAAATAACGGTGCCCAAAAACTAGGTCTTTAGGAAGAAATTTTGTCAAAAAGGAGTGAGGTTATTGGGGGAGGTTACATAATGATGAGTTACATCCCCTGTACTCATCACAAGTCATTGATAGGTTGATCAAGTCTTGTAGATTATGCTCGGCATGACATGAAGTGCTAATGGAAGAATCTAGAGCCTCTCTCAGGATTTTGACTGGCAAACAAAGTAGGAAGAGACCATTGGGAAGACCTAGACGCAGATGGAAGGATAACATTAGAATGGACCTGAAAGCGATATCGTGTAATGATGTGAACTGGATATAACTAGCTCAAGATAAGGATAGGATGTAATGAGGTGGACTGGATAAAACTAGCTCGGATAGGATGTAATGAGGTGGACTGGATAGAACTAGCTCAGATAGGATGTAATGAGGTGGACAGGATAAAACTAGCTCAAGATAGGGATAGGATATAATGAGGTGGACTGGATAGAACTAGCTCAAGATAGGGATAGGATGTAATGAGGTGGACTGGATAGAACTAGTTCAGGATAGGTATAAGATGTATTGAGAGGGAATGTATTGAACTAGCTAAATATAGAGATAGCATGTAATGAGGTGGACTGGATAGAAATAGCTCAGGATAGGTATGGATGTAATGAGGTGGACAGGATAGAACTAGCTTAAGATAGGGATAGGATGTAATGAGGTGGACTAGATATAACTAGCTCAGGATAGGGATAGGATGTATTGAGAGGGACTGTATTGAACTAGCTAAATATAAAGATAGGATATAATGAGGTGGACTGGATAGAACTAGCTCAGGATAGGTATGGATGTAATGAGGGGAACTGGGTGGAGCTAGCTAAAGTCGGCATACTTTTGTAAGTACGGCAATGAACTTTCGAGTTCCTAATGCCATAGACTATAGAGTAAGTAAGTAAATAAGCAAGTCTGTTAAACAATTTTAATGAGGTTTTGACGTGATGTAGGGCATTTTTACAAGCCTCTTTTACTTTGTCATGGTTTCGTTTAGTTTACCATTGGGGCTTTACTAAATTTTAGAACCAAAATATAGCGGATGTTGGGATAATTTGTTTTTATGGAGATCTGGAAAGAATACTTTGGCTCGTCTCTGACGCCGAAAGGGGTACACAGCTGGTGATAGTTTTCTATACACTGATATACAATAATAGCTGTAGTGCAATACCATTATAATCGGATAGTAGTATGAAGATTATTTCAAAATGTACATACATATAAGTCAACCTTTAGAAAATGTGACTACATGATTCTTTAATTTAAATTAAGAATTTGGTACAATCGTTCAACGGAATTAAACATATATATGTTAACTTCGTTACGATTCTGAAAGAAAGGAACGTTTAGAAAATACAAGCATATTTTCCTGCGGTCAGCATTGATAACATTTAACTTTACTAATTATTTTAGCACCGCATCTTACTACCCGTTTGGGGTACACGCGTATGGACCAATTACGCTAATGGTTTTAGGTATTAGGAAGGCTATAGTTATAGGAAGTGTACCCGCATTTTCGTGGAGGGAGAGTGGAAAACATTTTTTGTAAAACCCACCCTTAGTAGACCCGACCGAGATTCGAACCTAGATCTCCCCGTCATTAACAGTCTAGTCTAAGTCTACTGCGAGAGTAGTGCCTTAGATCATGCGACCACAAAAATGGGTAACTTTACTATTATTTCATAGATATGGATATTATCTATAAAACGAGACAGTTTCAGATCACATGAATTTACATATGAATATAATAAAATATATATAATAATGTTTAATAACTGTAAAAAAAAAGTGGTTTACTATCTAAATAATAATGTTAGTATATCCCCATAACTATAAGATTAACTTATGCATTTAATGTGTTATTATTAGAGGTATTTCCTTTATAAACACAGTGATTAGCACGAAACTTACACAGTAATATATACTAGAACCGTCAAATTTACGTTCCCATACAAGAACTCAGCAGTAGACAGAATAATGACTGAATGGACCACATAGAATGGCTGTATCTCACCGTGTCCAGTATGTCGGTGACCTTGCAGTTTGGTCGAGTCACTCTGGGCATCACCCGGGCGACGGTGCTACCGGTTTGGACGATCTTTAACTTCCTGTCGAACATCAGATGGAAGGGGAACACTCGGCAGAAAGTGGCTGGACTCACTTTGGGCTCTGTAGTAATAGGAGATAATTCATACTGACTTCAGCAATCGTCTGTTTATTTCACCATTTTTTTGTATTAGTAGATAATTAATAATGACTGACATCAGCTATCGTCTGTTCATTTCACCATTTTTTTGTATTAGTAGATAATTAATACTGTCTGACATCAGCAATCATCTGTTAATTTCACCATTTTTTTTGTATAAGTAGATAATTAATAATGACTGACATCAGCTATTGTCTGTTCATTTCACCATTAATAGAGAATTGATACTGACTGACATCAGCTATCGTTCTGTTCATTTCACAATTTTTTTTGTATTAGTAGATAATTAATACTGACTGACATCAGCTATCATCTGTTCATTTCACATTTTTTTTGTATTAGTAGATAATTAATAATGACTTGACATCAGCTATCGTCTGTTCATTTTACAATTTTTTGTATTAGTAGATAATTAATACTGTCTGACATCAGCAATCATCTGTTCATTTCACCATTTTTTTTTGTATAAGTAGATAATTAATAATGACTGACATCAGCTATTGTCTGTTCATTTCACCATTAATAGAGAATTGATACTGACTGACATCAGCTATCGTCTGTTCATTTCACAATTTTTTTTGTATTAGTAGATAATTAATACTGACTGACATCAGCTATCATCTGTTCATTTCACATTTTTTTGTATTAGTAGATAATTAATACTGACTGACATCAGCTATCATCTGTTCATTTTACCATTTTTTTGTATTAGTAGATAATTAATACTGACTGACATCAGCTATCATCTGTTCATTTTACCATTTTTTGTATTAGTAGATAATTAATACTGACTGACATCAGCTATCATCTGTTCATTTCACATTTTTTTGTATTAGTAGATAATTAATACTGACTGACATCAGCTATTGTCTGTTCATTTCACCATTAATAGAGAATTGATACTGACTGACATCAGCTATCGTCTGTTCATTTCAAATTTTTTTTGTATTAGTAGAAAATTAATACTGACTGACATCAGCTATCGTCTGTTCATTTCATCCTTATGTTGTATTGGGAGATAATTAATACTAACTGGTATAAGTGCACCATCGCTTTTCCTATCTAATAGAAGTGACAGAACGTATACAGTTTTATTAAGCGAAGATTTGGGAAGGATCAAACATAAGAGAGATATACAAGTATAACAAATCAGCTTATTTAAATAAGTTGATAATATTACATGGTTTAAATAGTTTTTACACTAGACAGTCATTTGTTAATCAAGAGAAATTAAATCAGTTGCAATAGACCTAGTTATTCCAATAGGGAACAATTGAAGTAAGTAAAGCTCCCACAGGTTGCGCACCGTAAAAAAGGTACATTATAAGAAATATTAAGGACTGGTATCAGTCACAGACCTAATTAGGTTATTGAACACGTTATATACCCTGATTTCCACCATTATGTGATCCTAAGCATTAAGTAAGCCTAAGCATGGCATTACAATTTAGGGTGTAAAGATACTTCCATAGTTTTTAACTTTATGTCTTATGGACATATAAAAAGAAGTCAAAAACACTGACATACAATCCATGTCTTGTGGACCTAGATAAATAGAGCATAAAGCCCATCATTTAAAACTATGCTTTATGGGCATAGAAAAACAAGCCAGAAAATCTGGCATATAAAACCAAGTCATATGGACATAGGAAAATAGACCACTAACTCTAACTTACAAAACTATTCTTTATGGGCATAGAAAAACAAGTCAAAATCTTTGACATTCAATACTATCTCATCTGGACATAGAAACAAAGAGTAAGAACTCTATCAATCAAACGATGCCTTATTGGCACAGAAACACAAATCGGAAACCCTGACAAACAACACTTAAGGGCCAATCTTACATGGTGTCATCAAAGTCCTTGTAAATTAACTGTTCGTAAAGTCTAACTGTTGGTTAAACTTGTTGTGTATTGCAATACTATTTTTATGTGCTCGTCAAATTAGGAACAGGTGCCTTCCATTAGTTCTTATCGTTAAATTTCTCGGAGCGCTATATTTGTTTCAAAGCTTGTGATTGGCTTAATTTTACCATAGAGAATATAAGCAAGTCATTTACAACGTCTATGGAACTGTTATGGAAACAAATCGATCAAAGCAAATCCAATTTATTAATACTTCTTAAGGTTATCTGCTATCATTTATCATATTTAATTGTCTGCTAAAACGTTTGTTGAAAATAATAAACATGAAATTTAAATTTTTAGCAATGAAGGAGAAATTAGGCTAATTGAATTAATAGATAAATACAAACAAACGATTTAAAATAAACAATTATAATTGGTGTCCAATCAGTTCAAGAATTTCTAAAACCTTATTGTTGTTAAAACTAAAACGTAAAATGATTCTTCCTCGTTAAAAAATGTCAGGAAATTCTTTCCTTCCAATTACTGTATCTCTTCGGTCTTTAAAGTCTTGGGTTCCTTAGAACTTGAAACTCATTTTAAAGTTATCAAAATAAAACAATAAATCCCCCATTTCATAATACAAATAAACTTAACCTAACTTTAATAGCAACAATTGCCTTTAAAACCATATGGAGGGGGGTTTAACGTTATTAATGTAGACGTTATGTTTGCTATCCGGAAGGTAGACCTCGCGTTAACTTTACGAGTGCTTTTACGTGGACATTAGCGTTAACCAAAAATTGTAAAATCAAAAGTAGTGGTTGTTATCACTTAATCTTATGTTAAGCCCTAACGAATAGAATAACGTGGCATTGTAAGATTGGGCCTAAGTCATATGGACATAGAAAAAGGGTAAGAACTCCAACAAATATACTCATAGTGACAGAAGTAGCTACTTCTGCACCAAGGAGGAGAGATTGACGCCTCACACATTGTGATCACGAGTTACTTTGTCCACCTATGTAGGTTTACGTCCAAGTTGTTCCTCTGACGAATTGATGTAATAGAATATAAAATGTGAATCGAGGGATGACTGTTTTATACAAAAAGGACTGACGTCTTCGGGAGCTATCAAATACCATCTGTTTATTATATCCTTTAGTTGTGTTAGTAGAGGAATAATACTGACAAATCAGAAATAATTCACTCGTTTCACTTCGGTAGTATTATTTAATAGTTAATCTGGCTGACATTAACTATCGTCTTGTCATTACACTCCTTTGTAGTATTAATATATAATTAGCACTGACTGACATTAACTATCTTATGTTCATTACACCCTTTTGTATAACTAGGAAACAATGAATACAGAAGGGCATTAGCTAACGTCAAAACATTTCTCACTTATCTAGTATTAGGAAAGAATTAACACTAACTTCCCATAGTTATCTACATTATCTAAATTTGGTGGCTTAGCATATTACTATAATTATAATAAATCAGTTTCTTTACATTTTACTTATAGCCTACATGCTTACCACACTTTTTTTTGTATTGGTGGCAAACGATTCTACTTATGTAATTACACTCCTAACTGTTACAAGTTATACTTTTTTGTGTGGTATATCTTGGTTTTTGTACCCACAATTCTCACTTTTAATTACATTAATGAGGTAAGGATGAGTAATGTAAATTCTTGAGAATGTGTATTCACATTTTTGTGGGAAGGGGGGGGGGGG
>CABFVX010001645.1:5549-70779 GCA_902151425.1 Timema shepardi | reverse complement strand
CCACACACACACACACACACACACACACACACACACACACACACACACACACACACACACACACACGCATTCTTCATCTTACTAAATTCCTGGGTTGTACGTATATCTACTTTAATGAAATAAGTATGGGGGGAAAGGTTCAATTTAGAGAAAATCTACCATAATTATTTGCGTTGAGGAAGAACGGAAAGGCTATTCTAGGAAAGAAAAACTTTTCATTAAACCGGTTTGGGATTCGAACCCTACTACTTTTTCCAACGTCATAATTGATGAAACGAGACTGACACCTTTATCTACGCTACTGCCAGTGTTTGGGACGTGGTCTAATAATGAGCTACCTTTGACCCTGAACGACCTTGGACAAATAAATCAGTAGGAAGAACTATGCCACACTAAGTCATAATTTTAGAGTTTGAATTTCGTTATAAGGTGATATTTTAGTTGCACATTATAAATATGTTTGTGAACGTTACGTAATCAGAAGCAAACATTAATTTCAATATAATGCTATGTAATATATTAAGTTGAAAATATAAATTATAAAATCACTCTTAGTATTGAAGGTTAAAGGAAGACTAAAAAAAGTTATTTTGGTAGGTGCTTATGTGTGTTCCAAGACTAGTCCAGGCTGTTTATTTTCTTAAATATTTTATGAGACACTCTCGCTCAGACAGACACGACCATCAAATAAATGAGGCTAATGACCCCCTTTATTTAAGGCTTCTGTGAGACACCATTATTAATAAACATTTTTTGAAAACGTTTGATTTCAAATAAATAAGATATTCCCTACCTATAAATTATTAAATATTTTACATTTTTATCGTATTTTAATATATTTCCATTCATATATGGTGCATTAATACTAGTTCTAATTAAAAGGCAACCATTTTATTAATTTTTTTACAAATATAATGTGACAACAAAAGAACACAATTTACGCTAATTACACTACCAAACCGTTCAGTTTAATTTAGCAAGTTCATGTCTAGCTCCAAAATTTGAGACATTATTTATTTTATAAATTATTCTATATATGCCCATGGGATGATAAACAACTTGAATATAAACAACGTATGCATGAATGATTTCCCTCGGGACCCATGTGTTGTTCAAATTTGGTCAAATTATGTTTCTTAGTTGTAATAGATAAATAATAGTTTCTAGTTTTAGACACAATAATCTTGTGAAAGTACGATATATATAAAAACCCGCCTCGGTGGCGTAGCTGGGTAACGCGCTTGTCGTGTTGAGCTCGACTGCTGAGGACGGGGAGATCGAGGTTCGAATCTCGGTTGGGTGAACTGGGGGTGGTTTTTCCTAAATGGATTTCCACTCTTCCTCCGCGTGAACGCGGGTTCACTTCCTCTTAATAAACCTTCCCAATTCCTAATCTATTAGAGTAATTAGTACTTAAAGCGTATAACCCGAACGGGTAGTAAGACGCGGTGCTAAATGTTATTATCATTATGATATATAAAAAAAAGAAGTATAATTTTTAAATATAGCTTATTTGTGCTTTAATAAACATAGGACAGAGACACATATTTACAAACTCTTATTTTGAAGATCAACAAACAATTCATGTAAGTTTAAATATTACGGGTCACTGCAGCAGCTAAATCTTTCCTCATTATTTTAGTTGGTATTCCCTAAATATGTGAGTAGAACTTTGAATTTGACAACAAGTTTGTAATACCTGGTCTTTCTACTCGTTCGGGTGATACGCTTATGTACTAATTACGCTGATAGTTTTAAGGATTAGTATTGTTATATGTATAGGAATTGTACCCGAATTTGCGTGGAGCAAGAGTGGAAAACCATTTTAGAAAAGAAACCCTCCTTACACCCGACTTAAATTTTAATCTTAATCTACCCATAATCAGCAGTCTAGTCTACTGCGAGAGTAGCGTATTAGACCATGCGGCCACCGAAGCGGGTGGAATGTAACGTATTGGAGATTAAAGACATTCAAGGTACTTGAATAATCCAAAGATTTTATGGGACCACACTAACATTTGTCTCTATAAAATATATATTTAAACATAAAAAAAAGAATCCCCAATTTATCAAATTTAGATTCATTAAAGGTTTACCAGGTAAAAATATTGTATTATACTCAGTATTGTTACTAGCGACTACACATACGCAAAACATCCACTGCGGCGTGAATTAAGTTGTAAGTGATCTCGTCTTCATAGATTTGTCGAACCAAAAACTGGCCCTCCATGACCACCTCGGCATCTTTTCTGCAAGGAAACCAATTACTAAATTACTTAACTAATAGGAGAAAAAAAAATACATATTTTATCTTTTCAATAGTGGAACCAATAATTACTAAATTACCTAAATAACACTTAAAAATATGCATGTATAAATGAAACATTAGTTTTATTGTATTAATACAACTATTCAACATCAGTGTTGGAATGTAAACTATGTATTATCCTCAATGTTTGTTCTAGATATTTTAATATGTTGTGTATGTTATTTTTTTGACTTGTCAATTAATGGTCTAATAACTGTTATTGATACCTTTTTAAACTTATCATGACATATTAATGCTTGTTGAAAGCACAGCTTAACAAATTTTTAAACATTAAATTATATTAATTTCAACCTTTTAATAATTTTTAACATTTTATTAATTCATCAGTGAATTATATATTTTCACTTTATATTGCTATTCTTAAGTTTTTATCTAAGTCGTAACCATAATAATTACTGTTCCTTACTTTATTATTATTTATAATGTTTTCTAAAATGGTAGTAATACAAGTAAAAACTAATATTTCCTCGCTGATGTAACTTAGGGCCTACATGACTTACGGTCTCATCTGAAAGGATGTATATTAAGGGTGTCGGATTGGGGAGATATACTGTAGACATTCATAAAACCACATAATGTCACCAAAATTGTTCTGAAAAAACATGATTTATTAAAAATATATGAAAAGATAAATTTTGTTTAAATTCAACGTTTTAATTGACATTTAGGGTCTTTCATATCATTGAAAATGGTGGGAAACGACAGCAAACAAAGTAATGTTTTATTAGTGTCATAATATCACATTTTAAGATATTTGATCACTTTTCTTTCCAATAACCTTAATTATTTAATCTTTTTTTTTGTCGTAAACTGGGCACTTACTTGATTTTTTCCCAAGTTTCTTCACCAAACGTTTTCACCACCAAAAGCTCCAACGCGTAATTTACGAAGCCGTACTGGAAATAAATGATAAAATACAAAATATTATAAAATTGGTAGATAACATATTTTGTAATTTTTTTCTTACACCTTTACTTATATTTACATAATTTAATATTGATTTTTATTTTACCCGAGGGAAACTTTAAAAATAATATTTAATTTTATTGGAATTTCATTAATTTACTGTTAAATTATTGTCTATTACCCAGTGATTTGAAAAAAAAACCATCTAAGAACGGACCTGGCTATGAAACTGATGTGTTTTGTCTTAATCCCAAATACATTATTAGTATCATTTCAAACACCAGCAGTGAAAGCCTTCCAAACAAAAATAGTTTAAGGTTTAGTATTAGTATTTTAGTATTACAATCAAATTATTATAAACAATTAAATATTTTATCTGTAGACCCAGTGCTCAAAATTAATAATAATGTTGTTGGAAAATTGTATCAAGCTTGTTTTAAAATAAATATAAGACAGCGAACTATTTAAATTATTGAAGCTTATTAACGATGATTCCGTACAGTTACGCCGTGATCTCAATTATAAAGTTAATTGAACTGTAATTTTAGATTTATCCTTCTGGTTTACAATTTATGTCCACAGTACACTTTTTATTTCAATATTAAAGTTACATTACTATTAGCTCGCGCTCAAATATATTAATTACGGTTTTTAAACTATTTTTACAATTAATTTAACTTAGAAGAAAAAAAAGTGATTATTTTAGTAAAGTAGATTTAATTCAATAACAAAGTTAAGACAAACGTATTATTTTCAAAATTGTACTCACCATTTAAAGTTTATTATCTAAACGAGCGTATGTTCAAAGTACGCCTTTCCCCCACACCTGTGTTAATGCCTATAAACGCAAAGCTTTTATGTAGGAATAGTTGCAGACCCACTCTTCAAGGGGCAACTGAAGTAAGGACCTAGCAAAAGTCTTCTTTCGACGCTTGCTATGTATCGATCCATCCTGGGCTCCAACACAAGTAGTACACATACTCACTGACAGGTGGCAGGGCAGGGCTTAGCGATGTAATTTCGGTAAGGCAGGTAGTAAACATTTTGGTGAATGTGTTATACTTTAATTTTGTACATTAAACTTGTCATTACATAAATATTTTTAGAATTAAACTAAGTCAACACAACCTACCGTTTGAAGGGATTTAATCGACTGTCATCAACAATCAAGTTTATTTTATAAGTATTAAAATTTTACGTTGACATATTAATACAGGCCTAGCCATCGCAGGTCACTGTAATTATATTTCGTATGGTTTTTTAGTCTCCCACACCTTACAACCCGTCCAGGCTATCCAAAAATTATTTATCGACGCGTATTACTTCCTATACAGGTTATACACATATATCATTAATATAATGGGATAGGGATGAAGAAGAAAGCGTTTTAGACATAGTCTAACTTAATTTGTGTGGAAGGAGAGTGCAAAAACACTTAGAAAAAAACCTTTCAATAGACACGACAAGGATTTGAACCCCGATCTTCCAGTCTTCAGCAGGCTGTTATAAAACTAGAATAACACCTTAGACCATTCGGCCACTGAAGCGGGTCACGATTATTTAAACTAATTTACCAGAGCTGAAGAAGATATAACTTAAAGGAAATCAGCCCAAATTTGAAGGATTGGTTAGAAAACCAATTAATAATAAATATACAATTAAATAGGGCCTACACCCAACCAGGTTTCGAGCCCTGACCTAACTGTCACCAGTACACCAGTCTTTTGTTAAAGTGATGACTTAGATTATGCGGGTTTTTTTGGTAATTAAAAGTGAATATGACAATAATTTATAGAAATGTATATTTTAAGAGGCGTTATGTTGAATTAAATCATAATGAAGACCGTAATGAATTCAATAATAACAAATATCTATTAAAAATCTAGAATTTGTATAAATTTCAGATCTAAATAGTCAAGTTTGGTTGATTTGTATAAACAAATGGTTATAATGAATCTATGATTGCCTTGTTATACACAGCATCTCACAGATTTTTATTGTTCTATTTTTCAATTATATTTTGAATATGATTTATTTGTATTCTATCATATAGATAAATTATTATAATAGTGCACATTTTCTATCTCCAGATTAAGATAGCCAAACACTTTATGAGTCCACGAACTAAAAAAATGTGGGTCTCAAATTTCTCTGTGTCCGTTTGTCTGTGCCTGGGGTTGCAGATAAACGGTTTACTTTATTAGGTTAATTCTTAATATTTATTTGTCATTTGGTCATTACTGTACCTTGAGTTTAAATCATGAATTATTTTCCTAGCTCTAAAATTAGGGGTGGGAAACCGATTACATATTTTTGAAAATGGACACATGGGGAGTAATACTTATGCTTAATAACACTATGTAGTCTACTTGGTATTTGGAGAAAAATGTGTTTAAGAGTAATTTACTGATTACTTATTTTTGAAAATTCTAATTTGTTCAAAAATCGCTATAACGATTCTGTTTAAAATAAATATTTTGGGATTGTTTTACATAGTAAGTTTAATTGTTTGTTTTTTCAGAGAATATCTGGTTTAATCTAAAGAAAATATTCAAAAATATCTCTGACAATTTTGTTCAAATTAAGTTCTTAGAGAGTGTTTTACAAGATTAGTAAGATACATGAATTTTTCTTTTCTTTTTTAAAATAATTTAAATATATATTACTTACTGATTTTCTAAAACGAACATTTCTAAAAATGATCCCATAAATTTTATTTGAGTTGAATATGTGTCCCACATGATTATAAAAACAATGTGTTTTACTTAAGGATTGTTTACTTATATTTAATTTTTGTAAATTTTGGTCCCAAGTTAGAATAAACTAAATAAGAATGTATGCACAATTATTTAATTCCCTTTATTTTAAAATGTAATGTAATTTGATTAGCTTGAACTATTAAAATAGGAAAACATTGATGCAATTTAATTCAAGCAATAAGAATTCCTATACATTCCTTCATTAAGTATTCCTTTAACGTGCAATAAATAAACCATATCATCTCCTCAAAGCCAGGGTTTGTGATGGAAATGGGCGTTGCTATGACGGCACTCCATTCCTCTAGTTCCGACCCATAAAATTGAGATGGAGGTTTGTAAAATATTCAAAGGTATGATTTTTCAATTCGTCGCACATAATAGTGGCGTAATAACATTTTCGAGTCGTTGGAAGTAATGGGGTTAGATGCGCACGATAGTACCGGATGTAAGGGTTAGCTTACCAATATGGATCTGTTGATCTTCCCTAGATGTACTGAGGGGAAGGAGGGGAGGCCAAGGGGCGAGTCGTATTTTCGAAGTAGGAATGGACTTAAGGTGGAAGTGCAGGGAACTCGAGCTTAGAGCAAGTTTTTTGCAGTTTTTATAGGAATTTTTTTGAAACAAAATAAATCAAATATTTCTCCAGTTAAACAAATAGTTTAAATTTCTTCACATAGTGATAGAAACAGCTGTCGAATATCTGTCAAGATCATAGTAGCATTAGATGAGAAACTTTTTAAATTAAGTGAAAAAATTGTTATCAAATTCAAAAACACCCTTGACAGATATTCTGGAGCTGGGATGTTAGGTATAAGATTACACTCGAACCAAAAGATCTATTAAAATGCATTTTTTCTGCATCCTTCACTTGACAATATTGAGACTGAAATCATTAAATAGTTGTTTTGTTTTTTAAAATAAGATATCCACTTTAAAACTCTGGTTGTATTTTTGAAAATCGAATGAAATAATTTCACTGGTCATAATTACATCACGTTGCGACACCTGTTTAGAGTTGTATTGCCTACCTAAATTATATGTTTTCCAGGCAAAGAGATGTGCTATTAATATCTGTCTACATTTACGAGAGATTTGAGGCTATTTACAGGTCCCACGGGGCGTTTATTTGATCCTTAGGGGTGAATTTAGTAATTTAGTAAGTATGTTTAGATTCTTTAAAACTAAAATAATATAATTCCTTGATATATTGTGTTTTGCAATAGAATAAGTTATTACTACATATGTCTTATAGCTTTGCGTTTATAAATTACATAACTATATTATATTATACACGAAAGTTTACTGACAATTAACGGTGTGTGAAAAAATATTACTCACAGGCAGAGGATAGGGAGCATTCGAGGTCTAAGTTCACTACAAAAGGAAGGGACCTGTTGTAAAACAGAACACCTAATAATAGTAATAATAATGGACTACCTACATTATATATATATATATATTTAAGAACCCGGCTCATTCCACGAATAACATCTAACTTAGGTAAGTGCATAATACATCTTCAACCAGAGTCTCATCGTTGTGCAATTTTTGCTTTAAGAAACCGTGGAGTTGCAACCATATGGAAAAATTGTTATTTTAAAGTGAAATAAAAAAGGTTAAAACTAATTATAAGCTCATAGTACTATTTAACAGCTATTCACAACCTATATATATATATATATATAAAAAAGACACAAGATGAGGAAGGTGACTAATAATAGGTGTAATACACCGATCCGTTCTTGTAGATAAGGTGAGATTGGGAATGTCCCTGAGATAATCTCATTATGAAACTGCACCCCGCAGAATTGAAGTAAGGACAGAACTGAGCATGCAATTAAGGTCTCGCTCTCATTGGACCAAGATTATCGGTCATTGAAATTAATTGATGTCAAATTTATTCCTTCCGTGTTTGTCAAGTTTGATTTAAATTAACGTCACTTTTAAGGTTTTTAAAAATTTTAAACTCTTTTTAATTAAAAAAACTCATCTTTAGGCGTTGCATATTATCTTTCAAATGAGGGCTATTTGGGTAAATTTGGATCCTTGCTGTTTGTTGATAGGGAATTTTGTTCTTTAAGAATATGTGCATTTTCAAGTTGGAGGATAGTCACTGCGAATTGAAATAACAGTTTTGCTAGTTTTTACTTTACCAGCATCTGTCCAGGCTATACGCTTTTAATTACACTCATTAGTGTAGCGATATTGACCTCGATGGTCTTGGAGTAAGGCTATCGCTTCGGGAGCCGATGTTCATGGGTTCAAATTCAACCGAGGTCGATGGATATTTATTGATTGATAAAAATACGTAGCACAACTTACTTCTGAGTGAAAGTAAATCAATCAGTCTATTGTCAATTGTGGCATGTAAAAGAACCCTAGAGGGTATGTTAAAATACGTTTCCAGGCAAAACATGGTAGGTCCTTTATCATTCGCTCATAGAAATTCAGTGTGGAAGGAAACGTGGAACTACCACACTACCTGAACTTCCCTAATACACGGAATTTATACCAGATCGTGTAGGCAGCACTAACCAGCCGAAGAGCCGAGTGTATGTCCAGCGTCTGATGGATAGAAATTGCACCAAACAAACCTTCGTGTTGTTGACTTAATAAGAAGTGTAGGGATTATTAAGGTAGATAATAAATAAAGTGTACCCAAATTTACGTTTAGAAAGAGTAAAAAACCCTTTAGGGAAAGAATCACTCTCAAGATGTCCATTTGGAAATCGAACATCGAAATTAGAATAGATGAGCCTTTTGTTCAGTCCACGTGCCCCATTAGATGCGGGTAATATCGATGGGTTCATGGTCTATGATGCTAGACCCATGATGGACAGGATTATCAATAATGGATAGGTCAAAGCTCATATTTGTACCAGGTTGCTCATGTGGCTGTTTTCCTTTATTTTACCACGATCATCTTTTTTGGATTCCCATTAAAATACTCTCCTTGACCTTAAAAATGATTAAAACAGTCTAGTAGCTGGTTAAAAATGTATATGTTATGTTTAATAAAAGGTAGTTATATAGTGGGAGAAAGTTAACTTCAGCACTGGGGTACATATGTTAAAATTAAATTAGATATGTTAACATTTATGCTGCAAATATGGCAATAACCCTAAGCTTAATAAAAAGGAAAGTAAATATGTTCATAAATTTGGTAATAGCTCTAATATTAAATTTGTTTTGATTCTAGTTTTATAAAATGTCAAAAATAAAATAAAACAAGCCATTAAAACGCATTTTACCTACGTAAAAAATGATCATTTACTCATCATAGCATTCATTTGAACAATATGTGTTCGCTTGGAAAATGCTATCAGCTTAATTTTCAAATGATGGCCTCAATTAAATATGTTAGCTGATAAATACAAGCTGAACGTCAAACTTGCAATAAAAGCAAACAATCAGAATAAGCAGCAAATATTAGGCATTTAATCCACATATCTACGTTAATGGTACATACAATTCGAACAGATAGTTTAAACAAGGCAAATTTATATGTAATAGCAGGCATTGATGGACACGTGGACAAAATTTCAGGCTTGTTTATTCTGTTTGCAGAGGACTGGAAGGTTCAGGCTCGAATCCAGCCTTGTGTATTTATATATATTTTTACCTCAAAATGTTTCCCACTTTACCTTTATTCAATTGCGCATACATTTCCTCCCATTTTTATCCTCCTGGTTCCTGGACCATACACATAATTAAATATGTGTAGCCTAAACAGATCGTAAGAAGCGATAGAAAAAAAATCCATGAACATCAAAAACTTTTATGATAAAAAAACACATAAATATATAAGACATACATTTTAAGTTCAAATATTGAACTTGAAACGCTGCTAAAATTATCACAATGATAATAATTATATTAATCCCCCAAATAATACAAACTCTTAGTTGAACAAAATTAATGCTCTCAAAGCATAGACCTTTTTAAATTTACTGAATTGTATACTACCGGTCCTCTTTGATGTTTAGGGGATGACTATACAACTCGGTCGTCTTCAATATAATTCCATAAGAGCGTCAAAAGTCTGGGAATTCCATCCACAGCCTCAACATTTTGCGAGGGAGGAGGAGAAAGCTCATTCCATCTCATCGCTTATATCGGAACGCCTGGTTGCTGCTTCTGATGAAATTCCAATGTGCAGCCTTCCTTACCAATCGTCGTCCTACCCCTCTTTCTCTGGGCGACCCTCCCTACCCATTCCCAACCAGGGGGTCAGGTTTATAGCCCTTCCAAGACAACAGAAGCTAACTTATAAATAAAACAAAAGGTCCAGAGGATTGGCTCAACCATCAGCTTTATTTTCTTATCTGTGATTCTCAATATAACGGTACAAATATGAGAAACTTTAGTTCAGTTGGGGTTTTTTTTTGTGTGGTGAGAGGGGTAAGTAGGAATAAATGATATGATAGCTTTTAAATGATTGAAACAAAATTAAACTAAAACTAATTTTATCATCCGGTTGTACTTAGTTTGATGTAGTTATTTACTTACGATATGGATGCTGGTGTCATTAAGTTAACCAAGCTTTTAGCGGGTTTTTTAGCATCAATTCTTAGTGACCATCCAGTTTATACAAATATGTATTCCTACTAATTAGTATAATGAATGTGCTAGGGACGAGTAATGTTAAATCTTAGAGGTTTACTCAATATTGCGTGGTAAGAATGTGGAAACCTTTATAGGAAAAATCACCAATAGTACAACCAGCTGGTATTCGAGCCCTGATCTCCCCATCATGCGATCCGGTCGTTCAGTGAGTCAAGTTTATTGCAAGATTGACGCCTTAGAGATTAGACCAAGCGGCCACCGAAGCGGGTTGCTTTTATCTATTCCATTGAAATAATTATACTTTATAATAAATACAAGATATTTTAATTGCTATTTAATTAAAACAGACACTTTTTTTATGAGATAGATATTTTTTCATGATTTTGTTTATTATTTTGTTTTAAATAGTTTTATTACAATAACAGGCGAGTTAATCCACGTAACAAAATATGTCTGGCTCGTTTTTGTAAAATACGAATCTAGTTTTTAAGACTCTTGCCTGTCTCTTGACAGTAAACAAATGATAACGAGTAGCTATGGATATCAAGTAAATTATTAATGCGTTGATATATCAAGACAAATCTTTATTCTATTATAACTGTAAGCCTATTTTTAAAACCCTCCTTTTCCCATTAAAAATATAAAGCCAATACATTTGGGTAGTAGATGTTTGTTATATTAATAACACTCTAAATAATCCCTCTTTAATGCTCATGGCGCAAATCGCATTAAAAAAAAATTTCAACGTCCAAACCTAATACATGAAGAAAGTCAAGAGACTAAGATAAAATATACTAAAGTTTAAAATTAATTTCCCTTCACCCTTAAATAAACACAAAACAAAACTTTATAATTCTAAACATAAGTGTAATGGATAACCACCATTCTTTCAAATTCGCTTTGTATATATATATCTTAGAAATAAATTAAGAGGAGTACTTTCGAATCAGACAAAAACTTGTATGCGAATTTAAGTTTTCGGTTTACTTGGGGTCATAGTTTTCAAACTCTACCAAACATTGTTCTAATAGCTCACTAAAAGTGTAGAGCTAAATATAATTTCTCTGCGCTAGAAGGCAGGTTATAGTTCGATATTTCGTGTGCCTGGTTTACTGTATAGATCGTCGGCGACTAGTTTCTCTTTCTTTGTGAAGACAGAAAAGGAAGGAAGTGTTATAACATCTACGTCGTACCGGAAAACGGATGCCAAGCTATAAGCGGAAAACACCTTATCTTAATAGACAACATGTGGCAAATTTACGAACTTCGAACTTATTACATTACCCACGTATTCTAGAACATCTGGTTCACAATATTTATTGGTGACCGGGAGATCAAAGTTCTATTCAACCCGTGTCGGCAGTCGCATAGTCTAACACAACAATCTCGTGTCGGGCTGAATGGGGTTCGATTCTCTGTTGGGTGTAAAGAAGGTGTTTTTTTTTCAGGTCTTTCCGTTTGATTCTATAAAAAATGCTGATACATTTTCTCTAAAATTCTACCTTACTCGTTCCTAACCTATTAGTCTGAATAAATGTATGAACCTGCTTCAGTGGCCGAACGGTCTAAGGCGTCACTCTCTTGTTGGTTTACTGATGATGAGGAGATCGGGATCAGAATCCCGGTCGGATGTGGTGAGGGTATTTTCCCTTAAATGGTTTCTCACTTTCCTTTAATGCAAATGCTGGTAGATTACCTCTAAAATTCTTTAGAATAATTATTATATTCGCTTGTAAACTTAATTAGCGAGTCGCGGTGATAAAAAAAAAGCTTAGTTTTCTAACATAAAATTGAGTCAAGAAAATATACCTAATATTTTAATAAAATTCATAATGTACCCAGTTTTTATTATAGTCCTCATTTAAACATGGGTGTTAAAAAAAAGTTATAATACTCTATATTTTATGAGATGAAGATAGTAAAAGATTGATGCACCATTAGAGTGAGTCCCTATTATTATGACAAGTGTTCTGAAGTCTCATCTCAACCCATCTTTAGTTCTAACAGACACTGAAATGTGTCCTCAGACGGAGGTGACAAGGGAGATATAACCGGCTTTTATGACCCAACTTGCGAGCTTGATGAGGTGTGACGCGAACAGCTGATTCCTGGTATCCATAGTAATAACGCGGCGCTGAATTTCAAGACGTTACTCGCAAAATTGAGACAGTTCCGAAGGAAGAGGGTGGGTGGGGTCACATTCATTAATGTTTTACCCCACCATGTTTTAGTATCTGGAGCTATGAATGAGGAAATTGAAAATTAGAGGGAAAATAAGAAGATTTTGTTCATGATCCCTGAACCAGAAAATATTGTTTTTGTATTACTGTATGTGTGTCTATATCTCTGCCTAGAGCCGAAACCATTTTACCAATCAGACTAAAACGTTGTATCTAGGGTTTTAATAGGGTTTCCCCCGAGATGTTGGAATTAAACATCTAACCATAAAATTAAGGATATTTAACTTAAGGGTGAAAGGAGAAAAATCGATTTTTATCAAATATGACTTAATTATTATGATTAAAATTTGTATCTAGTCGCTTTTTAACACTACAATCAAAATGTTGGTTCGAAATTACCAGTGAAAATGACTTTGAAGGTACCATACATTAGCGGAAATTTCCAGTTTTTAACAATACCTTTATAGATCTTTCAGATATGAAATAACTTATCATTCATTAAAAATATGTAGAGTTATTAAAAATAATCATATTTTATTTGAAATATATTTATATTAGACCAATAATTTCTTAGCTATAAGCAAATATATTATAAATATAATCATAGAATTCAATGTGGAGCAGAGTTGAGATTTAGAATTTAATATAAATTCCAAAGATCAATTAGAGTAAGATATGGACCTTTGCTTGAGAAAAAACTGATTGAAATTAGGAAATATACTAAATAATTCCTAATTTCAATCAATCTTTTGCTCAATCTAAGGTCCATCTCTTAATACTTTGATCCCTTTTATATTATTTTATTATTAGAACGTATGCCTTTATACGTTGTTAGTATAATAATTTACAACTTCAGCTTGTACAATTGGCCCGTCTCTACGCCAGTCACCGTACATTATGACATATTAAAAAATGCGATAACAAGCAACACACGTCTTGTCGCCAGACCGGTCTCTCCTGGTGTAACAGTCGGTTTGTTCCTCCCACGTATATCTTTCAAATTCTGATAACATCGACGATTGCACCAGAGTGGACTGACAATATGGACCTATCATAATAGAGTGGTTTGAAATCTGACTTTCTGGTTGGCTGGGCAATGCAACCATTCCGTACTAAATACAAGGTGTATTTCTCTTAGAACGGAAACTAAGTGCAATATCAGCTCTTTCCTTTTTTGATTTCATCGTCCAAAGCACCCAGAATG
Organism: Timema shepardi; assembly: GCA_902151425.1. Taxonomy (NCBI): domain Eukaryota; kingdom Metazoa; phylum Arthropoda; class Insecta; order Phasmatodea; family Timematidae; genus Timema; species Timema shepardi. Next base: position 56,835 of record CABFVX010001645.1, on the reverse strand, counting down.
CACATTTAAAATAAAATAAAAGTATTGCCTCCATACTGCCTGAAGTGCTTAAATATTCTAAAATGCAAATGAATGGTTAAAAATAAAATAATAAAATAAAGAGCATTACCGAATTTAAATATAAATTGCAAATTAAATATTAAAATTGCAGTCTCATCCTTCCTTTCCGAAACAACATAGGGGTTTGCAAGTTGGGACATTACAATGTATTGTCTTGAGTTTTATTTATAATGTATAACCCGTTTAGGTGTCCATATGGTCTAACGTGCTACTCTTGTGTCAGACTAGACGGTTGATGGTGGAGAGATCGAGGTTCAAATTTAGGTTGGTTTTAATGAGGGGGATTTTTCCAAAATGGTTTTAAACTTTTCCTCCACACAAATGCGTGTACATTTTCTCTAAATATAACCTTATTATCCCTAAAGTCACTATCGTAATGAATACATAAGTGTACTGCCCAAATGGGTTGTAGGACGCGATGCTAAGAAAAACAAAGTCAAACCTTCAGTGGAAAAAAAACAACAATAAATGAATATTTATAATCAAATCATCACAAAAATCGTGTTCGTGTGCCATAGACTTATCACCCCTGATCCAAGGCGTCATTATCACAATAGATCTAACTGCCTATTGCAAAACTATCTACTCTCTAGGGTAGCGAACACTCGTCCACTGGATGAGAGCCAGCTAGATGACTTACCTAAATCACGCACTTGCAATTCTACAGCACTATTCCACTCAAATCCTTTTTGACGCCTGGCTTGGATCCAAAATACTTACAGTCAATTTCCGATCGACTCATAGAAGAAGGAGAAATCGGGGCTCGAATCTCTATCGAGTGTGCTGAGTGATTTTCTCTGATTAGTTATACACACACTTTCTCTCTCCACGTGAAAGTGGCTACATTTCCTTTAACATTCTACTTTTTTCATCGATATAACATTAATGCAAATAATGTACGCATACAACCCAAACAAACACTAGGACATGGCCTGGAAAAAACACACACAACCCGCCTCGCTAGCGTAGTTAGATAACGCGCTAGTTTCGTGTTGAGCTAAACTGCCGAGGACGGGGAGATAGAGGTTCGAATATCACTCGGGTGAACTAAGGTCAGTCTTTTTATAAATGGGTTTCCACTCTCCCTCCACGCAAATGCGGACTCACTTAATCTATATTCAACCTCCCCAATTCCTTGCCCATTAGCATAATTAGTAATTAAAGTGTATAACCCGAACGGGTAGTAAGACGCGGTGCTAAATGATAATAATAATAGCAACACACAAGGGTATCAAAGTCATAATGGTTGATCACTCTAACATATTTTCTTCTTCTTCAGCCAACAACTCTAAGGTCAGTAATATGTGATTTTTATTCATCCGACGTTGAGAATGCACTCAGATCTTGGTCTGGATAGTGCTACCGGCACCACCTGGTAGACATCCCATGTACTATTCGTTCATTTAATAAATTGTTGTGGTTCCCCGTTGCCTTACACACTGACATTCTAGTTCGAACGTGAAAGAGCCTACCAATTATCTCGGGAAAGTTATTTTCACATGCCACAATCGACGTGGGACCAACGGCTTTACTTACCTTCAGAAGGAAGTTGTGATACGGATTTTTATCGCTCAATAAAAATCCGTTGACCCCAGCTGGGTTTGAACCCACGAACATTGGATCCTGGTGCGAGCACTTTACCTACCCCAAGACCACCAAGGTCGACTTAAACAACCTATCCACGGGAATCTCCTGTAAAAATCTAAATCACCAAGCTGTCTAGTTGAATAATGTAACAACTATTATTCTAGTAGATCTCCGTGTTTAAATAATTGATGTTGTAGTTCATACTAATTACTACGTTATAACATGATCCCCCATTTATCTAGTGCATAAATTTGAAAGAGCAAGTGCAGGTAGTAAAATGATCAGCGGATCGGTGTGAATAGCACTTCCTGTGTCCCTGGTAGAATATTCATTGTCTCCTTCGCTTGAAATGAATCCTATGAATATTCCACGCTCACGTTCGAACATTAACAACATTATTACATAGTGGGGAACAAAGTCCTTTTGGGACGTACACATATGGCGTTTCGTGTACAAACATAAATATCCAGGGTAATTAGCTTGTATACACATTCACATGAAGGCTGCAGTGCAGTGAGGCCATTCATTATTTACCAGTACTTAACAGCTCTTTTTTTTACAATATATTTTAATTTGGTAAGCACTTGGAATAAAAAAAAATGTATAAATTTGAAACTTGCCCACAGACAAAGTAATTTTATAACTAACACTAGATATTATATTGGCTCAAACTTTATTTTAAATTATTATTATTATTATTATTATTATTATTATTATTATTTAGCACCACGTCTTACTTACTACCCGTTCGTGTTATACGCTTTAAGTACTAATTACTCTAATGAATTAGGAATTTGGAAGGTTGAATTAGAGGAAGTGAAACCGCATTTGCGTTGAGGGAGAGTGTAAAACCATTTAGGAAAAACCACACACCCAGTTCACCCGACCGAGATTCGAACCTCGATCAACCCGTCCTCTGCAGTCGAGCTCAACACGACTAGCGCGTTAGCCAACTACGCCACCGAGGTGGGTTTTATTTTAAATTGATCTAAGTTCTGGACATAAGACATTCACAACCCTTCCACCTCCACCCCAATCATTTTAATTATGTCAATGAAGTAGAGGATGAAGAAGGTAGCATGTTTAGGAAATGCACACGAATTTTCAGGTTGGCGTAGTGGTAAAACATTTAAGAGAAATTATCTTCAGTATGCCATAACTCTATTCGATCCCCGAGTTCCTAATCACCGGCAAATCTAACTAGAGGTGACAGTCATTTAGTCCGCACGTTCACCGATACGAGTAATTATAAACTAATAAAATTTGTATGTGGGGTACAGTAAAGTACATTACAGTGTTTATTAGTAATGTGCAATAACGTACAATAAAGCACAGTATAGTACAATACAATATGGTACAGTAAATAACAATAAAGTGAAGTGTAACATTGTACAGTGGAATGCATTGAAGTACATTAAAATACACTACATTGCAGTGCAATGCATACAAACACCACTAATTAGGCCTATATGTATATTAACACTGATTCCTGTATATTATCCTCGCAAATAGAACTAAACAGATCTGAGCTGTGTCGTATTAGCACCGCGTCTTACTAACCGTTCAGGTTATACGCCTATGTAATAATTACGCTATTGGGACAGGGATGTGGACGGTTGAATTTAGAGGAAGTGTAACCCCATTTGCGTATAGGCAGAGTGTAAAATCATTTAGGAAAATAAATACTCGGTACACTCAACCGGGATCAAACCCCGATCTTTCCCGTCAGAGGTAATCTAGTCTATTGTGGGAGTGACTAATTTTTCTGTTTTAATAGCATATACAGTATACAGTAGCCCCACGGCTTCTTTGGTGCTGACTGACGGCTTTGAACAGTTACCAGACCAAATTATGTATCCCTATGCCGAACCACATGATCTGCAAAAACGTGTGTTTTGCAGCTGTCACTTCTGACATTCAAAATATAGGTATATACCTAAATGTTGACTGTCATAAGTCAGCTGTGAGCTGTCAGTCAGCACCAAAGAAGCCACAAGGCTACTGTAGAAAAATTACAGTACTGTGCAGTGAAGTACGATAAAGTAGAGTACAGTATAATATAACATTAAGCTAGTTTTTTTAATATATATTTTTACATACACTTTTGTTTCCAGCCTATGGTCTGGGTCAGTTTTATTTATTCCTGTCATTTAATTTTCCATTATCGGCCTTCTAGGCCTCTCGAAGTTTCATATGTTTTATAATCTAACTTAAGACTAGGAAAGGCACAACATCCAGTTCCCGACCGTCAGTTTATAAATGTGAAAGGGTAAACCCATATTTTCATCAATGATACAATTTCGGCCATGTTGGGAATCGAACCGAGATCCTTAGCTCAGCAGGTAGACATGCTAACGGCTGAGCTAAAGTGTCGGACACTTTATAATATGGTTTCATCTCCATATACAACGTGGGGCCGAAACAATTAGACTATTATTAAATTTAAAATTAACACTTTAATTGAAAAGTAGCTATTCACTAGCTGAATAAAGGAAAGTTAAAATTCTACACTTTTTCACTTTTTGAAGATAATGTCAATTAGAGCTACGCCGGACGTTAGACAAACCTAAGGACGTTGTCCATCACTTTCCTTCACGTAGATTGTCTGCCCCACTCTGTATAATGGTGAGAATAAGGTTTACATCATTGTATATTATTGAATAACTCTCACTATCACCGCCAACCTCCCCGTGACTAATGTAACACGATCATATCTATGTGAAACTTAAAATTTAAGTGCCCTATAGACCCTAGTTGGAACTTGATAATGCGGGTAGTATGTCGGCTATTAGGGAGAGAAACTCAATTTCCTACCAGCTTCTGGAAGAGGAAACTGAAGCTGGGGTCCAGGAGAGAGAAAAGCATTGTGTGTAAAGTTATCTAGTCAAATTATGAGCAGTGCTCTTACGCTTGAATTATTTAAAATATTTTCAGATTCAGTGTGTCTACCCCGAGAACATAAATATATATATTCTAGCTTAACGATGCTAATGGAAAAGCGCTTATTAAAATATGAACATTTACTGAAAAAAAAAAGCTTGACTACTATATAATGCACATGAAAATGTACCTGGAATGGGTCTCCGATTTTTAAAACTTTGAGATTCAATTAAACTTATTAACTATTCAAACATTTGCATTGGTGGGTGCGTGGATCAAGGCGTCAAACCATTTTAGCCTATTTTATTAATAACGAGGAATAAGTGTGTGTACTAAGGGTTAAAAAATAAAACCCACATTTATTGCATGCAAATTCAACACTGCCTCTATAGTGTGGTTAAATATTGACAGCCCGAGGGGGTAGTAAGACGTTCCGTTAAAATAATACGCAAATAATTTAAGCGAGATTTTACATTACAGCTTAGAGTAATTATATATATATATATACCCTTCCAAACCGTCCATCCAGTCCACTCCAGAGGGTAGTGAACCCTCTCATTGGATGAAAGCTAGAGGACTTGAATCACGTGCTCTCATTTCTATAGCCCTATTCTACTCGAAATATTTTCCACGCAAGAAGGACGTCTAATTTGGATCCAGAATACTTACGTTCAACTCTCCATCGACTAATAGAATTAAAAACTTAATAATAAATTTATAATAACTTAACAGAATATATTTTGAAAATACCCATGTCAAGATAAATAATCATTTTAATATTGGTGATCTAGTGGTCTAGCGGTAAGGTGTCGGACTTCTGTGCTGGGGTCCAGGGTTCAATCCTCGGTTCCGACATAAATTTATCTGATTTCCAAACCCTTCCTTCGCCTCTGCCAAGATGTGTATTTTTCACAACTTGTGAATGTGGGGAATGCCAGGCTCCCACCGTGGTTCGGATTCCACGTTAATCCGTAGGTCTTATATTTCACCTTACAATCACTCTACCATTACACATTAGCGTAAGTGCGTACAACCCGAACGGGTAGTAAGACGTGGTGATGATAATAATACACTTTTTAATTTTAACAAGAAATCACATCAAATTTTATATTTGTTAGATCTTTCATACGAAATATATTTTTACAAATTAATACATTATTTCAATCCAAAATATTAGAAACAATGTATTTCAATTTTTAACAGTTATCGAGAATTTAATTCCTTTCCCATGTAAGACACATGGTCTAAGTCTCGTCTTGAATGGCTGACGGTGTTGTAACGTGGTAGGAATGAGGGAGCTAGAATAAAAAAAGAGGATTCCTTCGCGTGAAAAGAGATTGGGAAATAATTGAGTAAAACCAACTAACTAACTAACTAACTCTTTGGCCTTAAGGATCTTGAAAGTTCATGGCCACCAGAAAGCAAGTTTGCCATTTAATCCTATACTGGCACCCAACCTCCTTCGAATTCATTAATGATCCTCCCATGGACGTCTTGGTCTATCAAGCAATCTTGTTTATTCAGGTTTCCCAACTAAGATTTTGTATACACGCCTGCCATCACAAATACATGCCACATGATGAATAAATGGTACAAAACCATCGTAAGAGCTCTCTCATAAAGTAAATTAAAGCTTGGAATAACATTCTAAACTAACCCTAGGAATGTTTTTTTTTTAGAGAAACAATAATACCGTAATGATAATTACAGTAAGCTCAATTCAAATATAAATTTCAATCAATTTTTTTTACACCATTGAACCATTACATTTTCAAATATAATTTATATTTAAACTAACTCAAAAATATTTATGTTTGTAAAAATTGAAAAACAAATAATTTCATATAATACGAAGAAACCTATTTCGAACTGAATATTAAGGGCTAAATTTGAAATATTGAAAATATTATAAAATCTAAACTACCTTTAAATTAATTACATACAAAAATACATAGTACATACATACATACATACATACATACATACATACATAATCACGCCATTCTTTTACAGGGTAGGCAAGAAATTGTGCATATGGCTCAAAAAACAACATCTCCATACTCAATTCATACTCACTAACTATCCACGCTTCCCTATCCTTGCATACCCCCTTCTCTTCAACAACATCCACACACCGAGTCATACATGCTTCTTTATTCTTAAAACTCTTAATGTTTCGTCTACAACAATGAGCCACGTCTTACATGATCTACCTTTTCCTTTTAATCCACACACTTTGCCTTCATATATTAGCTTCGTCACTCCCTCCATACTCATCCTCTCACTTCTTTTAATTGATTTTTAAGAATCATATAAAATAAAGGTATTAATTGGGTTTTTAGAAAATAGATAATTAGTAAACTACCCTTACAAAGATTAACAAAAAGAAGTTACAGTTTTATTTGTAATATCAAAAACTCCCTAGACGTACATTTTAAACAAAATTGTTAAAAGCATTTTTTTTAAATATTCTTAAATCACTCTACAGTAAAGTTCCCTTAAATTAAGAACTAGGGTACAAAATAAAAAAAGGACCCAAGGTATAAGCACAACATATAATCCACCTGTCGAATCCATCAAACTGTTTCAGATTTGTAGTCAAGGCTAAATAGACAGACAGACACACAAGGTGACATACAGAATGGTAAAATCCCCTTATTGGTCCGGGGGCACATAAAATGTAAAGATTCATAATTATCATGCTCTCGAAGTTTTTCACAATTACAATACTTTCTCTTTAGAGGTTCAATTAAAAAAACTCAATATATTTAGCTAGGATTGAAACTCCATTCTCCTTGCCATCGGCAAATCAGACAAGACAAGTTAAAGAGCAGGGGAGGTGATCAAAATTATCTATAGATGATATATATTTAAAAAAAAAACAGTTTTTAATATTTAGAATTGAAATAATGTGTATGTGTTTGTTAAAATATTACTTTATATAGGACCAAATCACTAAAAATAAAATTTTCAATGTGATTTGATTATTGAAAGTATTAAATTTAAGGTTTTTATTGATAGCTATTTTCAATATAAATACGGTAAGTACACAAGAGTTATTTTTGTGTGTTAACATTTTCTATAAACTTAATATAATATAATTCCTTATCCGCTTCTTACTTTAGTAGAGTAAAGCATGGAAAAAAACTATATCAATTTTTTAACAAATACTCCAATGCACAAAAGTAATTCTCATGTACCAAATAAATCAAAAACCTTTCTATGAACACGTTGACAGCATAATTTGTCTGAAAGTTACGGAAATTAATTTAATCGCCCAATAATGTGTTAATTACCTGAACATTATTAACTTTGTTGTTTATACCAACTTCTCCGAACAATTTCACCAATACATCACAATTATGTTAAATACAAGCGTTTAAAACAAATGAGGCCATTTGAATCGGTTAAACTGGAAGGGTTTGCTAGGTGTCAGACAAATCAATTGACGGGCACGATTCTGACATAAGGTGCGTTTAGACTTATGCCTCCTTTCATGCGTATTGCCTCTTGCCGCTTGCCTTATACAACCTGACCTGTTTACACTTTTGCATTTCTTTCCATGCTTTAGAGATGTCGTCGTGGGAAGTACTTGCTGCAAGCGTCGCTGCAGCTATCTTCATTTTACGATGTCAAAAGAAACGAAAGCGTCGTGAGTTCTGTATGAGTCAGTTTCTATCATTACGTTCATTAAGTGCAGGAATACTATCAGAAGTGCGTGAATTAGATAGAAGTCGATTGCTTAAGAACTTCACAAGAATGTCTCCAAGTGATTTTGATATTTTGCTGAGTATAGTTGAACCACACATTTCAAAACAAGATACTACATTTAGGGATGCCATACCAGTTAGTACACGATCATCAGTCGCTCTTCGTTTTTTTGCAACAGGTGACAGCTATCAGAGTTTGATGTACCTGTTTAAAATATCGGTGTCATCGATTTCACTCATAATTCCACGCAGGCCATTGTCAAATCACTGTATGGTTTATGAAGGTGAGTTTTAAATAGGTCACAATGGCTCTATTACAAAGTACCTTTTAACAGTTCTCTAGTGACTGAGGAGAGAGTGTTGCAACATGCTTTCCAAATATTTCGGGAGCAGCACTTGCGCTTACCTGTGGCTAGGTGCCCAACTACAGTCGTGTGCACCAACGTGCCTCTCCCGTGCGCCTAGTGGCATGCAAGTTGCACGACAAAAAGGCATAATCTAAACGTTCCTTTAGGATGTCGGTATTGTAACGTTATTTGCCACTCTACCATATAATTTTCTAATTTTGTATACAGTTTCCAATTTATTTTAGTTTGAAATTATTCACTTTAAAGTTCGGCCGCAGCATAACGAGCTGTGTTACCGGCGCGACAAAATAATACTATTTACATTCATTCAAAAATAAAAGGACGGAAAGAAGAACGTATAGCACTGTTTTAAATAATTTAAATAAAGAATTTACCTCAGGAAGAACACTTACCTTTTATTAAACATATTAATTATCCTTCGAAGAAGTTTGTTGACTCTTCTTTATTTATTTTCAATATCGGCCATGATTTATTTAAACGCATGCGCAGATCTGTCAAACAAGTGAGTGGCAGGTCTCGCGATTGTAAAAGAAGTGAGAAAAGAAAAGGATGTGATATAAATAACCCCAAACTAGCGGGCATTTAAATTCTGACAGATATAAATAAACATATTAATTCTTTTAAGTAAAAAAACATTGTTCATATTCATTGACATATATTTAAATCTTTATATTAAATTTGCATTTTATTTTATATTTATCTCTAGTCCATAGCCAACATTTTATCTTTTGTTTTAATATATTAGTTTTCTCTTTGGACATGGAAGAAAATAGAACGTTTTAAAATTTGATTCTTGGGACACTGTCTGAAGAACATTAGGGTCTTCTTCCGTGGTGTTATTTTAACATGGAGCAAAATTTATGTAGCTCCTAACTAAATTTAATTTTAAAGTGAAACAATAGCTTGAAAGTAAAGTGCAAGTACACAAATGGAAAATTAAGTGTATGGGAAAGAACTAGAGATTGTTTATTCCGTTAAGTTGTGGATAGGGGGGACTTAATAAAAGAAAACAAATTTCAGAAATTCGTGCTGTTTCAACAAGGACGAATTCATTGGTGAGATCAAGCAAACTCTTCAAATTTAAAATTATATTTTTCTCTTTTATCAAGAAACCAGGATTTTTTGTAAAAATTTCAGAAAAGACTAAATATATTAAAACTCTCTATTTATTACATATAATTAATTAATATCTTATTTTAGGTCTAGTTATTAATTATATTGATTTTTTTCTTTTCTTTACTCAACAATACTATTTTTTTGTCTCATTCAAAACTATAATTATATAAGGTAAGCCTATATTATCTTTCTTTTACTATAGTATTATATGTTCTAAACTTCTAAATTCAACCATCTTCAGAGATTGTATTTTAAGTGATAGTTTTTGTTTAAGAATCTAGGTAATACCATATATTTTATTTTTAATTTTGTCAGATTAGAATTATACTTATTCGGAATTACATGGGTAGAATTGGGACGTGGTTAAAAAAAAAAGGGGAAACAATAATAAACCTACAAAATTTTCAATAATTTTTTTCTATTTTTTATTGTAGTGTAAATTAGTATATTTTATTTCAACAATCAATTTTATTTAGATTGTTCATGTTTTATTTTAAGTACTTTTTCATCTCCATAAGATATTTACAGTACGCCATTGTTGTAGGTAAGGTATTGTCATTATCATTAGCATTGTAATATCCAAGGAAAAAAAGTTATCGAGCACACCCAGTGGTCTCGAGTATTGAGTCATCGTGCTTTTTTCAAAGTTAGCCGAGGTAAAGGTTTTTTTACTATTATTTTCTCCTAGATTCTAGGAGTGGCGCCCAACAAATACTCAATTTTATTCATCTTGGCGTTATGTAAACATATTTGGAAGACAGTGAAACTATACTATATAATCTCTTTTTTTTTCACAGTATAAGATTCAAATTTCGGAACGATATGATAAATAAATTTTTGCTAAAGTTTAATCATCCTCTCTTCGTGCAAACTCAGGTACTTTTGTTTAAAATTCATCCTATTTGTTGTTATATACTTTAAAATAGACTATTTCTGCACTGCTTCTTACCACCTTGCAAGATTGTACTAATTTAGTTACACGAATTGAATAGGGATGATGATAGTAGAATTAAAAGGAAATGTACCAGAATTTTTCGTGAATAGAGAGTGAGAAACACTTTATTAAAAACAATCCTCAATAAACACCGGCTAAGATTTGAACTCTGACCTCCAGTCAACGAAAAACTCACCTAGATTAGTTTAATATTAGATCCTCCACGTGATTGGTTGAATACTATCCAGATGACAGAACAATTAAAATGAAAGCTAACTAGAATAAAACTAAAGCCCTTGTAACACAAATACTTGTAAAATCATGAAAAGAATACATTTTGACACAAACGGGATTTGAACCTGAATATTTCTAGGTTGATTTTTCCTAAATGGTTACCCACTCTCCTTCCACTCAAATGCGAGTAGATTACCTCTAAAATATTTCCTTCCTCATTCCTGCCCCATTAGTTTAATTATATAACATGAGTCTAATATGAACAGGTAGTAAGATGAGGCGATAAAAATAAGAAGAAAAAATTCAGAAAGATTAAAGCTGCTTCTTATTTGCCGATATTTCTCTCAATGGATTTGCTTTTCATACCTTTATTTTTAAGTTCACACGGTTTATCACGACTTAGATTTAACGACTTCTTTTATGAGACAAGTAATAACGAAGTGGTTAGAGAACTAAATCTATCAGCAAGGGGAGATCAGGGTGAAACTAGTTATAATATTTATTATCTATTATTATTAGCACCGCGTCTAACTACCCGCTTGGGTTGTATGCACTTACGCTAATGTGTAATGGTAGTGGTGATTGTGAGATGAAATGGAGGACCTACAGTTTAACGTGGAGTCCGAACCACGGTGGAGGCCTAGCATTCCCCACATTCACAAGTTGTGATTAATACACATCTTGTCATTGGTAAAGAAAGGGTTTGTAATCAGATAAATCTTTTCTTGGACCAAGGATTTAACCCTGGTCCCCAGAACAAAAGTCCGACACCTTACCCCTAGACCACCAGGTCACCTTATTATCTATTAGTACCGCGTCTTACTACCAATTTGAATTGTGCGCATATTTACTAATTATTACGTTAAGTGTGCTAGAAATGAGGAAGGTTAAAATAAGATAAAGTTTTTCCAAATTTGATTGGAGGGAGAGTGGAAAACCATTTAGGCATACCACCTTCAGTACACCCGTATAAGATTATAACTTCGATCTTTAAGTCTCTTTAGCAGTCTAGTCTATTGCAATTCCAGTCGACCACCGAAACGGTTAACTTAGTTATAAATCACTCAGCCGAGAATCAAACCTGGATCCATCTATTTTTGGTAATCCATCTCTAAACGTCTTTACTGACAACTCCTCTAATCATTAAAGAGACATATACAAACTTTTAAAACATCTATATGTGCTAACTTTGTGAGTCAGCATCCAAATGTATCCGTCATCATCTATCAAGCAGAAAAGCATCAACTCCGTAACTTCCTAATAATTAATTCTAGTTACGGCACGGGAGCTAATTTTCTCCCACGTTCTCTGCCCTAAGGTGAAAGTCAAGCTCTTTATACTAATTAACTAAGTTACGCATGATGCCGTTTTCATAGTGTTTACATTTATGAAAGCGGGGATTGTACACTCGCTTAAACCTGAGTTTATAAAATATATTCAAAGTGTAAATAAGGTGGTTTCAAATACCAAAGCAGCAGTGGTTTCGTTCGTCGTCGGAAACTGAGGTGGAGGTTTTCCAACCGTACTAGATTTCAACTTGAGAGCTTTTTGGACTCTACTAAAATAACCCTGGCCACATAGAGCGCCAACTTAAGAGAAGCAAATGGGATGGAGGAAATGTTTCGAATGGAAACAATGGAGGGAGCGTATTTCCCAACCCGGCAAGCACTCCACGACTGAATAGGAAAGAGTCTTGAGAACACTTCAGAGATGAGGTATTATTTAAAAAATAGAAATGCCAAGGGAAAGTTTTAACTTATTTTGAGGAATGGCTGTTTTCCATTGTACTTTTTTTTTTGACACCACGTCTTACTACCCTTTCGGGTTTATTTATATGTATTAATTATATTACTGTGTTAGTAATGAAAAAAGTTGAATTTAGAATAAATATACCCGAATTTGTTTGGAGGGAGAGTGTAAGATCACCCCAGTTTGTCTGAGTAAGATTAAAACCCATCTCTCCGCACCATCCGCAATCCAGTCTATTCCGAAAGTGACGCTTTATACCAGGCGTCTCAAACTCGTTTAATTATAAGGGCCACATTAAAAATAGAAAGTATTGAAAGGGCCACATTTAAAAAAAATTAAAATGATCAAGAATCTTAAGTAAAAAAATCAATTTTAAAGTAATATTATTGACAACAATATAAAATTAAGGTCATGCACAATTTTAATACTTACTTTGTATTTTTTATTCAGAAAGAAGAAACCTTTGGTTTACAGCAAGGATGTAGGTTTCAGGCTTTAAATCTTGTGTCGATGTTACTTTCATCACTTATGTCAAACGCCTGTCTGTAAAAGTGGCATTTTGGGTGTGTGCTCCATTTCATAAACGAGAACAACTGTTCACACACTTAAAGTGCCCCCAAACATTGCACATATTTGGTGTACAAATCGAACAATCGATTTATTTTGAATAATGGTCGACCTCGGTGGCCTTCTCGGGGTAAAATATTCGCCCCGGGACCCGATTTTCCTGGCTCAATACCCAAACTAGATTGGTGGTTTTTTCTGTAACGGTAAAAATCCGTAGCTTACTACCCGTCCTTCTGAGGGGGAAGTAAAGCCAGCGTTCCCGTGTTGATTGTGGCGTGGAAAATAACAGTAGAAGATATGACAAAAATACCTTTCTTGGCCAAATTGGTAGGCCCTTCCGCTCGCGCTCATAGAAATTATTGTTTGCTTATATAATAAGTCTGTTCAGAAAGTGCACGTTAAATACCTCAAAATAAGTAAAAATGTGTTACATCAACCTCACTTGTTAGATATCCCCAAATAATAACCAGTTATCAATTGTCAAAATCCCAAATGGAGTATTTATACAATGTTTATAAAAAGAAAAATTGGGCTACATTTTGGGGCTTACATTGGTTCAGCAAAGATCTAGGAGGTTTTCAACTTTTTTTTTTAGTTTGATAACTCCGTTATACGTAAATACTGATCTCAAATATACCAAAATATTGTTTAACTAAATAAATTTATCAATTAAAACCCTTTTTCTTACTAAGATTTAAACAATAATTATAAAAAAATGAAGGAAGTGTACTATTTTTATTCAAATATTTCTTCAAACAATATCAGTTATATATTTTACATGTGAACTACACAAATAAATATACATGTCTTACCTAAGTAGAAGCATTTACAAACTTAGTACGTCACTTAGCTATATAAAAAAAATGAATTCTGTGAACATAAAATTCTTATCGAGTGAATTTTTAAAAATTCACACATGTACATGAGAATCGAACCTGAAATATTTAGTTTAGAGAGCCAATACTCTACCACTGAGCTATCCAGCAGACTTTCATTGTTTAAGTTAACTCTTCGATTATATTTTAAGACAAGAGTCTGTGATGGAAGTGTAATACCATCGGCTATTGATAGCTTCCATTGATATTATAGCCAGCGGCGACTCGGTATAGGATTTATGCTGCTCACAGTTGAATAAAAATAAACAACTCGTGAGGACTATTGGCTGGTAAAATTATATTTTTTTTAGGCAAGTAAGCAAAATAAAAAGTGGGATTCACCATTGCTAATATATTTTCGCGTACCCTATTAAGTATATTTTTTATTTGAGGTATGAAACGTGTACTTTATGAATCGATTGAATATATCACCACAACTTAACGTTAATTCATCATTGTGAAGGAGGGAAACCTCCCATTTCGCGACGAAGAATAACCCAGAGGGTAAGATGACTTTTGGATAGTTTTTATTATTATTATTATTATTTAGCACCGCGTCTTACTACCTGTTCGGGCTCTACGCTTTAAGTACTAATTACGCTAATGGATTAGGAATTAGGAAGGTTGAATTAGAGGAGTGAGCCCGCATTTGCGTGGAGGGAGAGTGTAAAACCATTTAGTAAAAACCACCCCCAGTTCACCCGACAGAGATTTGAACCTCGATCATTCCGTTCTCAGCAGTCGAGCTCAACACGACTAGCGCGTTAGCCAACTACGCCACCGAGGCGGGTTTCTGGATAGCTAAATGTAAAAAGTATTAATATATTTAGCCAAAGATCCTGGGTTCAATACCCATGTCCCTGTGCCATTTTTTAATCTAATATAGCTTTGCTTACCCTGGCAACAGTCCATGACAAGACGTTACCTGGTCCGTTGACATGGCGTGTGTCAATTGTCTACACTGTATCCTAAAGAAGTAAATTCTAGATTTCTAGAATTTAAATAATTATCCACCATATAATTTTAGATATTTAAGCTTTCATATAAATAAATCTAAATTAGTTAATTATAACTGAGGTTTGTTTTATTAAATTGAGGATTCACTAACGAACATTTGTAAACTTTTATACTCAATCCTCGAAGAGAAAAAAAGTTAAAATGGGTCTGGTTGAACTCAATTGCTGACCAAATAAACTCCTGTTTTTTTATTTTAAATTGTGGATTCCCCTTTTGATAATTTTGAAATTTGAGCACATCCAAACTTTCGTTTAATATTAATAATTAAAATCGTTTAGCTATACCGTAATCGCTATCGAAAGTAGTCGCTTCACGTTTTAAATACATTTAATGTCACAGAGTATAATTCCATAATTGCCAGCTGACTCCTTTGAACGAGTCACAAATACGTAACAGTATAATGAATCCTCCTAAAGAGCTAAGCGAGCTTGGTGGTATTTATGTTTGAAACACGAGCGTGATATTTAAGCAGTACCACTCCGATGAATTCGCCAAAGTAATGGAAAATATAAATGAGGACTCACATCGTTAAGTTAATGTTTATGTTCTGAAGTTACTTTGGTGGATATAAAGGTTTGGTGGCGGAGAATTGATGACGCAATTAAAACAGGGAAAATTAAACTCATTGCGGTTTGATTACTGTTTTTACTAGGGTGAGATGAGTGGTATCGGGAGGGAAGGGGAACGCCACTAACGAATTGACTCAAGTGTGTGTTTGCTGATAAAACAGGCTCACATATACATTTAGGATTAGTTTGAGGTTATCACTATACCAAGAATCTAAATTTGTGGAGAGTTAAAATGTGGTTTACAGAACAAATTCGGGCCACCGGTTTAAGTTCTATAAAGAAATGTATAAACAAAAAGCCGAAGTATATTTATAGATTTAAGAGAAGAACCATTAGGTAGTTCTTAAATAAATATTTTAGGATATTTTATAAATCAAGTCTACTGTTATTCAATAATAATGATAATACAAGAACATTTTTATTGCGATTTTATTTAGGGCCTATCAACTAAATATTATTTTGTAAGAACAAATTCTATTGGAAAAATCATGTTTACCTAAGAATTTTGTTAAGAAGGAGAGTTAAGAAACTACATACATATTTTTACCATGTCAATATTAATAACATATAACCTACTTTAGTGGCCGCATGGTCTAAGGTGTCATACTCTCAATAGACTAGACCGCCGAGAACAGATCGGGGTTTAAATCCCTGGCGGGTATAATGAGTATGGTTTTTGACGTGATACGTCTTTAAATTTGCTACCATACGGAGGCAATCCAAAAAAACCTAATGATAACAAAATCGGGGGATACAGTTTGGCGTTGTAGTTTCGAATCTATCTTCTACATTCAAAATTAAATTATACCACTCGATAGCTAAAGGATCAAAGAATGCATTACAATACAAGAGAAGAGTGAAGCATCGCGTGCGGTGGAGGGGGAAGCGCCACCATTATGAGGTTATTTTGCTGCGTATCAAGATTTGCAATCAGTATAACTTTTGACTCGGAGAAGCTACGATGTTCGTTTTAAGTTTTAATCGTCAGCTGTCGTCAAAATCTATCGATTGTATATAATAATAAGGTGTTAGAATACCAGAAATCTCGATGTATCTTGTATGCCATTTGTGTCGTACTTTTCGTATCACAGACCTATAATTAATAGTTATATTGTAACACAATAATTATTTGTTTCCTTTCTTTTATCCTAAATACATAAATAAAAATATTTTATTTAAAAAATATATAATCCGTTACATAAACGTATTCACGTACAACACACGGCCGTGTCCATTACACAGCCACATCCCTTTTTTTTCATTTGAATTGATACTGTTAAATTATTAAACACGTTATTTAATCTTGGCGATTGTTTTTGGCACGCTGTAACATCATAATATTGTTCCTTTTCACTTATGCAGATTTATTCGCTTCACGATATATTTTATTGGAGTATTTATATTGCCCATTGTCCGCAACCAACAAAATAAATATTGTTAACCAGTGACCACTATCACCTGTAATAAAATGGCCTTCGGGCCTTTATCTATTACATGTCATGTGTTATGCTTTTTACCAATCGAACCCTAATAACCAATATCTTGAATAGTTACACATTTTAGTTTGCCAATGGTTATTACTGCTAAATTTGGGAGTCTTGAATTTTTCTGATTTGGTTAAGGGCCTAATAAAGATCCCTGGTGATCTCATTGTCTGTTTTTTTGTATAAAAACCACTTTCTCTCAATAGAGAGAAGGGTTGAGCAGCGCTTCCCCACGTGTCATGGTTGAGTATAACCTGAACAGGTGATAAAACGCGGTGCTCAAAAATAAAATATAAATTAATAATGTTTTACTACTAGTATTAGTATTATGACATAGGTATGGAAAATGTCTATCAAACGTGACATCTGAGGTTAATATGACTTGACGAATGAATATATAAAAGTAACTTAAGTTACTTTTGTAATTGTAAGACACTATTTTTTTCTACAATAATACTACCAAACAATCATTATAAGCTTATTGCATGAACACTAAAGATCAAATATTTGGATGCGTTAGCAGCCGTAAAATTTAAATATAGTGTTCAAACGTATTTTTTTTTGAATTAATGATTAATTTTATAATTTTTTAATTATTTGTTTGTGATGTGATTAAAAAACACTTATAACGTACAATCGTATTTTCTAAACAAAAATGTATTTAACCTAAAATGATTAAGTGTTGACTCTAAGAGATTGTTTGTTCACAATGGTTAAAAATGAGATAAATATAAAATAGTTATTCATTAATTGCTATTACTTAATATTGGTTTATAGAAAGAACACCCAATTTATTATGTACGGAAATAATTATCTGCCACTATAGTATGTGGTCGCCATAGTTTTTTTTTGTACTGCTTATTACTACCCATTCGGGATATATACTTCTGTACTAATTACCCTAATGTATTAGCGATGGGGAAGGCTACATTTATAGTAAGTGTACCCACATTAGCGTGGAGCAAGATTGGAAAACAATATTTTTAAATAATGTTGGTGCACCTTACAAAGAATTGAACCTCTATCTTCCCGTCATCGGCAATCTATTATATTGTGAGATTAGCGCCTTTGACCACTTAACCACCTAAGTGGGTCTTACATAGTTAGGAAAAAACTTTTTAACTGTTATAAACGTTATAAAATACTTTTTATATACCACAATGAAAAGTCATGGGATTTTCCAACTTTCACGTTTCATAGATAATACCAGTAGCTATAAACTTAACACTATTACTAAAGTGAAATGTTTTCAAAGTTGTTTTAAAATAAATATTATTATACATTATAAAAATAATTCCTACAAGAATCTATTTTATTTGTTGAAAATTATTTTAGTAATTTGATTATACATCTCATAACAATACACACTTTAAACATATTCGTACGCATATATCCATTTAAACATTGGTAGACTAGAAATATAATCTCTTTAAAACCTTTGTTTACGTTAAAGTATTTTTTATGTTATTATGTTTGGATTATAAAATGTCTTATGTAATTAATATTAAGTAATAAAACACATTAAATAACTGAGTGTAGTTACTAGAACACCCTATAAAGGCATTACTTTTTGTTTTTAAGTGAGTGTAAAAAACTTTATCCCTTCGTGTAGTTTAGTTATTTTATTTGGCTTATACTTAAAGCCTCGGCCAACCCTAAACTCTAATTGCTCGAAACAACCTGTGAAAGAGAACCTCAATGTAAAAGTGTCCTGCACGTTAAGTACCCCGACTATTAAATAGCTTTGTAAAGTTCATGTGTATAGTAGTATGAACGCATTCAGCCAATGAGATTCCTTTTAAGTGGCACATTACTGACTGTTTGGTCAAAGCCAACTGAACTGTGTTCTTGAAATAAGTTGATCTTTGTTTGAATATGTGTATTATGTTTATTTTTATATTTTACAATATTAACGCCGTAATACTTATTCAAATATATAGTATTTAATGAAATATACGTTTTATTTTTCTAGGTTAAATGTAAGTGATTACTAGGTAAATTTATTTATTTCCGCACCACGTCTTACTACCCGTTCGAGTTATACGCTAGCCATGTAAATCAATACATTTTTAGTTTGATTACTACGTTTTGTGGAATCTCTTAGTACCGCATCTGACTTGTAAGGTAAAGATAATACCTAAGTTTATTTCAAAAGTATCTTAAATTTATAGAGGGCTCTAAAATGATTTTTTCATTGGTTTTATTAATATTCACGAGATTGATATAATAAATTAATGTTGAAGCGTTTTAAAGGCCCTAGGGTAGTTATTAAGATTATAATAACAACATAATACGACGCTTAAGATTATAATAGCAAGATAATACGGCGCTATGTTAAATGTATTTTCTGGGGGTGAAGGTGGGGTTTGGGGGGTGTTTTTAGGAAAAACTACTCCCAGTATTTCAGTTATTTGAATCCTCACCACTGTTAAATCAAACTGTATTCTTGCCCACAGATATGGATATTTCAAACATTGCAATATAATATTGATTGTGTTTATAAGTTAGTCAGTGACTAAATCTAGGTTCGACACCTTATCTAAGTCTGTAGCATTTCCATGGTTTGATATCTGTCATGGTTGAAAAATTAATCCTTTGTGAAATATGAGTTTCCCCTTTCATACTAATTAATTAATGACAGGGGCCTGGATGTTGTTTCCGTGCTAAATTTCAATTAATTTATAAGTCATGTTCTGATATAATTCTTAAACATATAAATGATACATCTAAAATTAATAATATACGACCCCACATATAGAACCAATATAGTTTTACAAATTTTAACGAAGTTTATTTGTTTTGGAATCAATATTTAGCCAAATTAACCTTAAATGAGATCGCAGGCTTTACATTAAATTACTTTGACTTTATATAGAGAGCTAATTTACTTGGTAGCTAGCATTAAGTATGAAATGATCCTGTCGTGTATATATTACTTCCTTCGCATAGTTTCTCAGAGGAATACCTGCCCTCAAGAATTTAATTTATAGAAACCAGAGAGTAATAAGTTGTACCCTTGAGTAGAGTAGGGGCAGCATCGATTAACTGGGCTGGTTAATTCCCTCTTGGAATTGTAAATGTAGAATGCGGTACTAGAATCTTCCAGCATCGCAAGTCATGAATCTGGGAACTATACAACTTTGTGAGTGTAGGACGCGATAAAAAAAAATAGAGGAAAAAATTGTTCAAAACTGATTAATTATACAAATGTGTTCAATAGCTGACACTATTCAGGTAAATGAGTTCATTGTCAAAAAATAAACTCTTCAAATAAAAATAAATCTGATCCCAAACGCTGAAATGTTAAAGTTTGTTTTTAAAAACATTTACAATGGGGTATACAAATTTATTATGATATTTTATTCAAACTAAACAACTTAGAGAGGGATTTGAGGCCCTGACATCTGGATTAACACGTCATTGCTTTGCTGAGTTATTCATAAAGCCCCGGGTGGCTTAGTCGATATGGCACAGTCAAACTTTGTTTAATATATATCACCAAATAAGCAGGCGATATAGGAATGAGCTGTCATACAAAACTAATTGTTGTATTAGATTTTTTAATACTTATATATAGTTTCAAAATTCACATGAACACCGTTTCACTTAACCCGTATGCAAGTATCAATTTCCAATTATATTTAATTGAATGCCTGTGAACTGCAGCATATTCATGCCAATTGATGGAACCAACATAACGTTAAAATTTGATATCAGTAGAATGGGTTCAGTTGCATTTATGAAAATAATATTCAAAAAGAATATTAAATGGTTAAAAAATCCATACCTTTTTGAAATTCGGTTCCATAAACTTCTCTTCATTTTCTTAAAAATTAAATCACTCTTGACTATAAACGTAGATTCTAGTCACGTTTTAATTAAACCTTCTCGAGATATTTTTATGATTCCAAGAATTTTAGTACCTTTAGTTTATTTTCCTCACATTTTTTTTTCTGTGGTGTATTTTTCAAGGGGGATGATAAGTGGATTACTAAAGACAAGATGACAAATATGAGAAATAATAGAGCACCATTCACCCTGGCCATTCCTGAAGGGGGCTTAGTTTCAGAGACTTTAATCTTGACAGCTTGTCCTCATTAAGATCCTGTCAAACCTGATGAATTGTCGGATTCGATGTTGAGTTTAATAGAGGGAGCTGAGGAAACCTTTAACTGTAGGGAGGATAGAGACTTAGGATAGTAGGGAAGATGATTTGTTGGAAGATATATTGCACTCTGCAACACATCTTACAGTCTTTTCAGGTTACAAGGAGATTACATGAAATAATTCAATGAAACAAGACTTGGAAGATACATTTTAAGTAAATACTTTTGCACCTTCTTCGGAGAGAAAGGAATGAAAAAGAATCACCCCTTGGGTCCAGGTCAGTTATTAAAACAAACAAATTTTACTGGATTTAATTTATTATATTTATTTTGCACTACTTCTTACTACCCATCCCGACTAGCCACAGTTAATTATTATAATTAGGTAAGGATAGTTAAGGTAAGATGTATAGCAAATGTACCCGCATTTGCTAGGAATAAGAGTGAAAAAGCACTTAGGAATAAAATCTCAATACATCCAGGGGGAATTTGAACCTCGAACTTCTGTAACTATTAATTGAACTTTCTAACAAACCCGCGTATCCACCAATTTATTTATTTTATTAATGTTTAAAACAAACTAGAATGTATCCTATGTTTGGTCAAACAAACTTCGGGGATCATGTATGTCAGGAGTTTTTTCAGACAAAGTATAATTTGTCTATAAATTTTCTTTAAGTGATTGCTTTTATTACACCCTGATGTTTATTGACGATATTATACTTGTAAAAAGACATTCGTGGGCCATGATTTACACCTAATTTCTATATGTCATTAGCGTAGTATATTGCAATTAATTAATTGATGGTGACAATGGGAAACTTTTGGTTATTTCTACCAAAAAATGGTGGAAATAATAATTTCTTTTTGAATTAAATATTTTTACATGTTCTTACCTGTAAAGTTTGTTTTCTATAATTTTAATATAATGATGAGAAAATTCCCAGTCTTTAAGCGATTAATCATATGTGCAATTTAGTTATTTTAAGTCATTAAACTAAAAACTATTATAGTTATAGACCGTGCTAATGACGAACTCGTAATTTTCTTGAAACTCCTTAGGGTGAAAAAATTTCGCCTTGACCAACATTTTAAGGCTTTAAAATATTTATAAGCGATTCTTAACAGATACAATTTCTTAGTAGTACTCACCCCACACACTGAGCTAGAACAATTGTTTTGATAAGGAGATGTAATATTTTATAAGTAGGTATACTTCTAAACACACTAGTACTACTACTGAGTTATTTCAACATTTTACCAGACATACAGTACCATGCATTAATTTATAGAAAATTATGTGTGTTGGCAAGATATTTTTAAAATTATCTTAATATTTGCCTGAATATAATCTAAAGAAATTGCTACTATTTTTTTTCTGTAAACGATTATTAGATATCTAAAGGAACTTTTAAAACAACCGTCAAATAATAATGACTTCTATTTTAAGAGGGGCTACAAACACATTCATTGCATCGCAAATTTAATCAATGAATGCATTGTTGGTTTCGTTAAACTTATTTATTGTATCCTTTGAAGTTGTTTCTTCCCGTCTGCTGAATATGTTAGGTGTAGTCATTCAAGTTAAACATATTTTATAAACGAGATTCCATTTTAATTTTAATAGCCCGGTCTCAGTAATTATAACTGCTCGGCAATATTATATGACTAATGAATCTGTGTGGAAGGGCACATTTTAATTTGTTACGTAATGTAATTTTGTTTTCGGTTTCAGTTAGAAGGTAAATTTTCTCACGTTTCACCAATTATTATATTCTAAGAGGCATCCCAAGTTTGTGTCAAACTAAATTGGCTCAATTTATAGCGAGCTTCGTGTCTTCTCCAGACCTTTTGTAAAACAGATAATAAACGTACTAAGTCAAGTGAAGTTATTATTGTGTAATTAGGCCCTAGTACGTTATAACACACAGACTATCGCTTTTGTGTTGGGATGTGGGGATGAGGAGGGGAGTTAAAAGAAGGGAACCCCGCATTTGCATGAAGAGAAGATGGTGAAACCACCCTTTAATGTATCTATTTGGAATACAAACGCCGATCTATTTTCAAACTGTGACTTAGTACGATGCAAGTATAACACCTTAGACTTCTCAGCCACCAATGTTGTATATACTAGCGGTGGTAGCCATTAGACTTGCATTGCCTTGTTGGATGTTGTTGACGAAATGGTTGGAACTTCAAAACAGGACAGGTTCATTGAGGGTGTTATTATACATAGTAATTTATGGGAGAAAAATCAGATTTAATTTCACACTAATACGGGTATATTTTTTCTGCGCCATATCTTTCGATCATAATCCTAAAGGTGGGCGTTTAGTAAATATTTTTTGAAACACACACATACAAAAGAGTAAAAATGGTAATAAATCATATTTAAATAATCTCGACATATAATATAAGTTTATGTAGTTGCTAGAAGTAAATTTTACACCTATTACTGTCTATAGTCCATGGGCTGGGTCAGTTTTTTTTTTACTAAAGCTATATATCTTCTACTACCGGCTTGATAGTCCTGCCATAGCTTCATGTGCCTTATAATCTATCCTAAAACCAGGACAAGAACAACATCCAGTCCCCGGTCATTATTTTATCAATGTGAAAGGTTAAACCCATATTTGACCAATGATAAATTTTGTGGCCATGCTGGGAATCGAACCCGGTACTCTCAACTCAGTAGGCAGACATGCTACCGACTGAGCTAAGGTGTTGGATCTGTGTCCCGTAATTTTGAACCATAACGGATTATTTTATTTTTAGGGATTGAATTTTTTTTAAAGCAATAGTTACCATGAATAAAAAGTGCTAGAGTTTATTTAAAAATTTAATATAATATAATTTTCCACCTAGGAATAAATATTTTAACATGCTTAAAATGAAAGTGTAAACAATTATTGTATTATTAAATAATATTTGAAATATAAAATAACCGCTATGCATCATATTTAATACAATTTTATTCTTATATTATGAAGAGGGAATCTCCACTTATTGTGTTGTAATATTATGAACAAATTCTCCCATCTGATGTTTCTTTAGTGATGCACAAACAAAATAAACAAAATAAACTTATATTTCTCTTTCATAAAGATAAGATAATTATTTAATGCTATAATATTTTGAATATTCTGATAATTTGAATGTTCCTTTTGATTATGACGTAAATGTATATAATATTATATTTCAAATGGATACCGTGTATTGGAATATTGTTTAATTTGAAAGTAATTAATTTAAAAATAAGTTTTTCTTTAACATTCATCTCTCCTTATCAATCAGATAATGTATTTATGTCAATATTAACTAAACACCAATACTTATACACTTATCGATTAAGGTTTGTTTTATATATATGTTTAGTAATATATTTGAAGTATAAATGTATTGATTGAATTTGAAATATAATTATATGTAACTTAGCGAAGCTTTACAATTAAGCTGCCTTTACGGTTTGTTGTAATATCAATTTTCAGGCATTTAAACGAAAGGAAACCACAAACGTAATTTTATGTTTAACGTTTTAATAAATAAATGTAGTGTATTATACAGTATGATACTTTTATAACTTCTATCACTTACCAATAGCAGTAAATACTTGTTTAGGTGGCTACATAGTCTAAGGCATAATTTTCACAATAGACTAGACTGCCAATGATAAGGAGATTGGGGCTAGAATCCCACTCGGGTGTACTCAAGGTGGTTTTCTTAAAGTTTTTTCACTCTCCCTCCATTAAACTGAGGATACACGTCCTCTAAGTTCAACCTTCCTTATCCCTAACTCATCAGCATAATTAGTATAGATGTGTATAATGTGAACGGGTAGTAAGACGCCTTGCTAACATAAAATAGTAGCTAATGCTAAGGAAATACTACAAGCTAATTCTTTCATCTCAGATTTTGGAAGTCGTATTAAAATCATGCAAATATAGTTTTAGTGTAATTTTTTATTTCAAAACATGAGCGATTCGAAGTATAGTTTATGTTAGGAGTGCAGTTTAATATAGATCTGATATACTTTTCTTGAAAAAAAATTACTTTAGTTATTGAGACAAAAATCAAAAACACGCACATGCATTGCATACAAAGATATCTATTAAAATCTATTGATAATATTTGTGTTTCAACTATTTTCATGTATCAATTCTTTGAGGGTGTATATCCATCATAGCTGATGTTTAAAAAATCAAACTAAAAGCTACGCACGAGCCTAAAGCAATATTAATTTTTGTAATATATTTTTACATATTTGTCTCTTAGTAGTAACTAACCAATGTTTTTTTAAAAAAAGAAGGAAGTCCTTTGTGATTTATGTTGTTCAAAAGGCTTGGTATGTGTGCACCTCGGGCTTATGGAACCTCAAACGGGCCCACAACATTATTATTTTTTTCTCATTGTAAAATTTTTTCCCTTTTAAAGTTGAATATGATAAATGTTTCAAACTCTATTTTACCTCTGTAATTATTTTATGGTTTAAAAGATAAGCTCATTGGCTGTTATGGTGATGGATGATGTGTCAAATGACTTCGAAAATCAAAATGGTCAAGTTCAACAAATATGACCGGCTGTTTGTCGGTGTGAACTAAATCACAGATGCGTTACAGTTTTTTGTTATGAAAACAAAACTCTGTATGTAGGTTTTCATAAAGTTAGGAATGTAGGGAACGAGTGAAAAGATAGTCGTTTTTGGATTTTTAGATCAAAACTGTTTAAGACAAAACAAATCAAATATTGCTACAGTAAAAAACATAGAGTTTAATTTTCTTCACATGTTGATATCAACAGAGATTGCATATCTGCCATTAGCATATTAACATTTTGTTATAAACTTTTTATATTAAGAGAACAATTTTGTCATTAAAATCTAGACCCCCTATGACAGATATTCAAGAATTGTTAATGTTAACAAGTGTAGAAAATTAAAATATATGCTTCTATTGGACCAATATTTTATTTATTTTGGCACAAAAAAAGTTTTGCAATAAAAACAGCACTTTTCTCGTACTCCCACTTTAACCTCTGTTTGAATACAAGTTTGTGGTATTTACTGATGGAAGTACATTATTTTTATAAACGACTATTAACAATCTCACAGGAATAACCTCAGTCATGCAGCCATTCTCTGTGTGTGTGTTTCTCTTATAGCTTTGCCATCATATATTAAATATTCTCTATGCCACTATCACCTTATTAAAAACATACACGTAGACCATCAAAAATATAGCTCTGCTATATACAAGCCTTGTGCTTTTTGCCAAGAGAATTTAGTACTAATTATATTATTGTAAACAATGTGATCATATCATGCAAAACGTAGTACAAAATAGATGGTATAACTCAAAGGTACAATCTTTCTAACACAGTGTAGCCATATCATGGAACAAAATATTCAAAAATAGGTTTTCACTAAACTATTCATTAGTATGTTTTCCTAATAAAAACAGCTTAATTATCTTGTTACTAACAACTATCACTCTTCACATATACGCTTTAAACAAAATCGTTCAAACCAGTTAAAAAACTAATTAAAAAAATAAGTTATTTGTAAACTAGTCTGGAGTTATTTATATTTGTAAGAATAAAAATATATTCTCAGTTATTATGTAAAACATTTCCTGGATATTCATCTGAACTAAATATTTATGGATATTTTGTAAGAATTAAAAAAATTCTCAAATTTGTCAAAAATAAACAACCCTTAAATTAATTTACGGCACATGTCAAACACTCCCCAGTTATACATTTTAAACGAAATCGTTATAGATGTTTTCGAAAAAAAAAAAATGAATTTCCAGAAATCACTCATAAGAAAACTACCCCTTAATTTAAGATATAGATAGGGTCAAAACCATAAACAATCCCTTATAACATGAGGAGGATTTACGTACAGACAAATACAGGGGTGTAGAAAATAGTAAAAGCCACTTTTTAGGCTTCGGGGGTCATCTAAAACGTTAACCTGCATCATAATTATTAGGCCAAAAATTTTCACAATAATTTATCATAATACTTTCTATTGATAGGATATATTAAAAGGAACAAAAATCTCAATGATGGAACCAGATTTTAGAATACATTCTAAAAAAAGTGTTAATGGCATTTAGTCCACTTGAAATCGGGTGTATCTTTCTCGTGCCGGAGTGAAGAGCCCGTCAGCTGTGACAGTGACGCATGCGCAGTCGGGGAGCCTGGTGTTCGACTCTCAATCCATTTTACTCCCTAGTTACAACCAGCCGACACAGCTTCAGTGCGCTCAGTCGCGTCCGTGAAAGAAGAGGCGAAGTGACTTGGGAGTATCTATCGCCTCCACGCACGTCAAATAACGATACGTTCCGATACGCGTCAACTTTTAAAACTTGATAGCAGTGTATTTTTAACTTGATTAAGACTTTTAATTAAATTAAAGTTTACTTTTAAACGAGCGTTACATTACTATCAACATAAAAAAATCTATTTACCACCGATTATGTAAAGACTATATATAATTTTAATTAAACTTACTACCTGCTTAAATATTTGACTGAATTTATAAGAAACGTCAACACAATTTATTTGTGGGGTTGGCAATGTTTCTACATTAATACTGTATGAGAAAACTAACATAATAAACCAATGAATTATTTATTTACTTTCAAATTAGACTGGACTGTTTTTAATTTACATTTAAAACTGACTTTCAAACAGATGATGGTTTTATTATCAATAAAAATTGATATTAAACGACTTTGTTATTCCCACGTGATCGTGTGATCGAAATGAGAATTTACCCCACGAAAACACCTCTCATGGAAATAGAGACGTTTTGGTGAAGAGTAAATAAAAAAAGGAGTATATAAAGATAGAATAAAGCGGGTAGAAGTTGGTGGCCGATCGGGACACATCAGCATGTCGTCGATGTGTCCGTTTCGTCGTCAGATGTCTTCTGGGAGCGGCGGTTTGTTGAATGGCGGTTCATCATCAGAGGGAGGCCTACCCCCCGCGTCCCGACAGTCTTCTGTCCACACCACCCCTTATGACGAGGCGGCGCGAGATGTCACACCGGCGCTCAACCTGAAGCACCTCAGCGAAGCCATAGGGCTGCTCACAGCACCATCGGTGAGTGACGTCACTGAATTTGACCTTGACATACTTTCTTTTCAAAGAAATGTGTTAGTGACAAGTTATTATTGTTTTATTTTTAGTATTGGTGATCATGTAGTTTGAGACGTCATCTTTGCAAAATACTATTATTTCCGAAGATGATGGGATCAAGGTTCTGATCTTGGCCGAATGCATTGTACATGTTTCACCATTTGCACTTTATCACAAGTTTTCTCATCCTTTCTCGATGCCCATGCTGGTTGAGTTTCTCTAAATACCCTTCTCATCCCTACTCCTTAGGTTAAGTCATAAAATATTATTTCTGTTAAAATATATGGACAAAATATTAATAAGTTACCCACATTGGTGGCGTAGTTGTCTAACGCGCTTGTTTAGTGCTAAACTAGCCTACCAAGGACGGGGAGATTGAGGTTCGAATCTCGTTTGGATGAACTGGGCTGGTTTGTCCTAAACGGTTTTTCACTTTCCCACCACTCAAATGTGGGTTCATTTCCTCTATATTCAACCCTCCCAATTCCTGGCCCATTAGAGTAATTAGTACTTAAGCGTACAGCACGAACGGGTATTAAGACGCAGTGCTAAGTATTATTATTAATAAGTTAATTATTTAATAATATGTAACATATTAGTCTATATGTGAACACGGAATTCTATTCCACCTAGCCGAGGTTCAAACTTTGACCTCACCATAACAGAATATTGTGATACTGACACCTTAGAATACCCCTATGGGGATAATTGTTTGCTTCTGGAATACGTCATGTAGTCAGTCATCCACATCACCTGGCGCTTCTAGTAGCTCTTAATTAGTCTTTATCAAACACTTGAGATTATGTCCACTAGCTCGGTGTACTCTAGATATGATAAACAGAATAATTTATTTTAAATAAATACAAAATTTTGGGAATGAATCTACCTAAAGCTTTATCTTTATCATTTTTTTTACTTTACACCTTTTTTACCTATATAGTGTAATTATTATAAACATATTTTAGTACCCTTACTTTGCTATATTTCAAGTTGACTTTATTGCTGTATTTAATAACAGTGACATATTATATGACCTTTTTGACTGATGGTCAGCATTAAATAAAGTAAAATGGATTTAAATCGTCACATATTGTATGTTCTTCATGTTAAAATGCTATAAACAAAGTTTAGGGGCTATTTATTTAGAAACAGAACACACAAACACAGAAACTGTGGATTACAATACAAATATGGCTTATTTTTATTACCGTGTCTTACTGCCTGTTCAGGCTATGTGCATGTGTGTTGTTATTTACGCTAATGAGTTAAGTATGGCCAAGGTTGAATTTAGAGGAAGTGTACCCACATTTGCGTGGGGGGGGGAGAGTGTAAAACTATTTAGGGAAAACCACCCTTAGTACATCCGACAAGTATTCGAACCCCAATCTGCTTGCTATCAGCAGTCTAGTGTATTGCGATAGTGACGCCTTATACCATATGGCCATCCTAGCGGTTCTTCCAATTTTGAACCAATGATATCGGTATTTGTGGCTATCGCAAATAGCCAATCAGACTTCTTGACAATAGTTATATACCCTTAGCATGGTTTTCAAAAAAGAATATTATTATTATTTAGCACCGCGTCTTAGTACCAATTGGAGTTATACGCTTTAAGTACTAATTACGCTAATGGAAGGTTGAATTAAAGGAAGTGAACCCGCATTTGCGTGGAGGGATAGTGGAAAACCATTTAGGCAAAACCACTCCCAGGTCACCCGGCCGAGATTCGAACCTCGATCTCCCCGTCCTCAGCAGTCGAGCTCAACACGACTAGCGCGTAAGCTAACTACGCCACCGAGGCAGGTATAAAAGAATATTAATTTAACGATTGCTTACCTTAAAGGAAGCAAGCTTACTTTGCATAGATCCACTTTTGCTCAGCTTATAAGATAGGGCCATAGTGTAGTCCGTCAAGTTAAGACCTTCAGGGTAACCCGACTTTACATAACCCTCCTACATGATTAACTGACATATGAAATCATGGAAAATGGAGGCTAGAATCTTTATCAAAAGCTTTTAAGCAATATATTTTATTTCCAACACCTTTTTAATACCCATCAACCCTATACGAATTTCAATACACTAATGGGATATTAATGAAGGTTGTAGAATATATAGGAAATGTACCTAAATTAGCGTGGTGGGAGAATGGGAAAACACCTAAGAAAACTACACGTGAATAACCCTGGCCGAGGTTTGAATCCTGATCTCCCGCTCACCGTCAGATTATAATTTATAACCTTGACATTTATTTGGGTGTACACGAAGCGACGATTTAGAATTGAGTAAAAGGATCTTCATAATAGTTTGAAATATTAAAAGACAAATACTTTATAGATCCGCTCTGGTTCTGCCAAACGCAGTATGCCACTATGCTGTAGTGGCTTTCGGTCAATTAATTTGGGCTCTATCCAACCCGCAACCTAGTGAATATGTGTTCATTAACGATTAAATAAATCCTCATTTGACAAAGCAACACTTTTATTATTTATGGTCATCTGACAAAAGAGCACTAACCTTTAAACAAGGGATGAGGAAACTGTCCCATGGGGCACATTTTCTTTTTCCTCTACAAATTACTTTAGATTACTCCAAACTAACAACAGATGAATATCGCACCAAAATCAAATATTAATTAAACGTTTGTTTAAACCGCATCAATGGCAGTAATACAGTATAAACAGTCACTGTCGTATCAGACCTATGACCGTAAAATTTGAATCCCGGTCGGGTGTAATAAGGGCGTATTTTATTAAATAGTTTTTCCCTCTCGTTTAGCGCCAATTTCAGTACATTTTCTGTGAATTCTACCTTAATACCCGCCGCGGTGGCGTAGTTGGCTAACGCGCTTGTCGTGTAGAGCTCTACTGCTGAGGACGGGGAGATCGAGGTTCGAATCTCGGTCGGGTGAACTGGGGGTGGTTTTTCCTAAATGGTTTTCCGCTCTCCCTCCACGCAAATGCGGGTTTACTTCCTCTAATTCAACCTTCCCAATTCCTATTCCATTAGAGTAATTAGTACTTAAAGCGTATAACCCGAACGGGTAGTAAGACGCGGTGCTAAATATTATCTACCTTAATTTATACCCAGATAATGTAAATAATGGTGGAGTAGGCTGGTGTCGCTCTAGAGTCTGACAAGAGGTCGATAATATCGACGGTTGTCGGAAGTGAGGCTGGAGGGTCAATCCGGATGTGTTCATCCTGAACGAGTAGTAAGACGCTTTGATATAATACATTTATATTAATAAATATTTTGAATAATATACGGCTAACTAATATGTGTCAAACTCAGTGTCCTTGAGGTAAAGTGCTCACATTATAACTCGATTTTCGTGGGTTCAAAACCGGCCGAGGTTGACGTATTTTTCTTGAGAGATAAAAATCCGTAGCACAACTTCCTTTGGAGGGTAAGTAAAGCTGTCGGTTTCCATGTTGACTGTGGCATGTAAGAGAAACATTGAAGGTATGTGACAATATATTTCTGGACAAATAGTTAGGCTCTTTCTTACTCGCTCGTAGAACTCCAGTTCAGAAAGTAACGGGGAATCACCACACTTCGTGAACTCCCCTAGTACATACCAGATGGTGCAGCCAGCCATAACCAGCCTAGTTTCGAGTGGATATAAAGCACATCAAATCAACCTTTGTGTTGTTGAATTAAGAAGAAGAAGAAGAATAAAATTATATTAATTTCTCATATGCGGTGAGAATGTAGATAATAAACAGAAGATTTTTTTTAATGCGAATATTGGCTGGAAGGATTATTAGAATCGTTTGAAAACACTTTTTATTGATAATATAGTATTGCTAAGCCAATAAAAACATTTTCCTAATGGTTTGACAATGTTTACAATAAATAACTTCTGGAGCTATCACTTACCTACACTCCGACTTTAGATCAGCTATATATATATATATATATATATATATATATATACAATATCTAGCAGTAGACGTATGCCCAATTGTAATACACCTGTAACTATGAATACAAATTCTTCGTTTCACACGAGAGACACTTTTCTCGATAGCAGTGTCTGTAACCGTCAGTAGTAAGATTTATTTGAAATTTTCATTGCGGCTCTCGTAAGGTTCAAAATATTTTTCTTTGTCCTAAAAAATAAAAGTCATTCCTCTGCTTAAGGTCGTCAGTTAGGATAATTTCACATCAACTCGGTCCAATAGTCACTTAGTCCAGTCAAATCAGTCAAGTCAGTCGTTGACTTTACTAAACTGGAATATTATCATCATCATCATCATCATCATCATCACCATCATCATCACGACCGCGTTTCACTACATGTTCAGGTCGTATGCATGTATGATAATTATTCTAACGCAGCAGGGATGAGGAAGGAAGTAATTTAGAGGTAATCTACTCTCATTTACGTGGAAGGAGAATGGTGAACCATTTGGGAAAAACCACTTGCAGTAGATCCTACCGGGATTTGAACCCCGATCTCCCCGTCATTAGCAGGCCAGTCTAACACGAGAATGACTCTTTCGACCGTTCTTCCATTGAAGTGGGCTAGACTGGGACAAATTGCTAAATACTGTTTTATTCAGTGAACTAACTTACACTCAGTTTTGTTCGTAGTATTACCTGTGGAAAAACTTTTTTAAAAAAAGATGGGTTCATCCTATTAGATTAAGGAGCTACAATTGTCTGATCAATTAAAATCACGTGCTATCAGATAATACAACCACCTTAGACTCAGGAGAGTTTTATACTTTCAGATGTACAATGACCATGATTACCTTAATTGATAGCTTATATGTCGCTGACGATTTTCACTTGTCAATCGAAACCTCTGCCTTAATATATGAGTAAAGAATGACCCTGGGCACGCATAGTGGGGTGGAATTCCAAAAAGTGGTAAAAAGTCCAAAAATGACATTTAAAATTTGAGGTTTTGAATCATTCGGTTGGGTACGATGATAGTTAAGTCATCAAATGGCAGGTAGGGTAAGGCCCAGGTACTTATACATGTGTAGTGATTTCAGTTCAAAAGTAACCTTCGATTGAGATGCACAGGTAGTGTCGGAATAGTGCTGAGAAGTATCGCTCGCAATGGATGCTCATAACTTTGTGCACAGGGGACCAATTTCAATTTAAAGAAAAAAGTAAAATCCTCTTGAAATTAAGTAAAATTTAACCACATTGCATTAACGATTATTACATTAATGTGGTATATTGATTCACTAACTTTTTTTTTAATCAATTCTGCAAACAATATTAAACAAACATGAAAATAGTTATAATTCCCATATATTCCCGGTATAAAAACTATTGGGGCATATAGTTAATACTATAAGGTGACAAACTCGACAAGACTTAGCTTCAAATATATACCAATCTGGTTTTTATAATAATTATAAAGCCTAATAAACAGTGCCCGTGCATTGATTGGTTTCTAAAATGTTGAGTAGCGTCACGTTCGCCTGTCAATTGAATAATATTTTGATTCCTTATGTCCATTATGAGAATAATTCAAGTTATTCCAGAGGTATATGACACTAGTAAAAATTCTTGCATTTATCGTACAATATTGAATTAAAAAAAATTGAAATCGCGTACTACAGAAGAAAAAGAGGTTGTAGAGAAACGAAATAAAAAAAGTATATAGAAGGTTTTCTGTACACAATTAGACTTCATGGACGATCAACCAAAAGCTGGATTCTGAAGCTCGAAGGTTGGAAACAAAGCTCGACACTTTTTTGAAAACTCGATTGTATATGCTCAGATAGCTGGAGTTGACAAAAATTTGATAAATAAGTCCCATGTTATACCGCAGGCACTGTCAGGTGGGCATTAAATAAATTCGAAAAAATTAAAAATATATGCCTTTGATACAGCTAGGAAGTTCATCAAATTGTATGTGTTATTTTATACCCACTTCAGCCCATAAAATTTTAATTCTTGGAGAAATTATAATAATTTCTGAGTCAATATTACCTACCGGACAAAATAATATCCAAGGACGCTCAAGAAGTGACAATAATAAAAAGGGCTCGTTAGAAGTTTTCGCGGAAGGATTCAAGTGTTAACAAGATACAAGATGTCTTCTTAGGCTCCTCGTGACGCCGAACCCTTATATTTAATGTTTGAGATAATTGCCACAGATAAAATTAAGAGCTCTAGAATTTAAGGCAGTAGAACTCTACAACAGTGCCAACGAATGATGATCCAGATAATTCTGACTAATCTGAGTTTGAAGATAATGATGATGAGTGATTTAACTCTAAAAGTTTTTTTACAACTATTATAATGTGTTTAGTGACTTTTTATTTGTAACTTTCTAATTTTTGGAATTTTGTCTTCATATTAGTAATCGACTTCATAATCCCCATGAATCAAGTTTGGATTAAATTTGATAGATTTTTACTTTCATATCTACCATATTTATTCCGCCATTTTTAAAAAATTTGGGCTTCACATTAATAATCAGCTGTCTCAAAAAATCCCATACATCAAGTATCAATTAAATTTTATAGTGTGTTTATGTTCACGTCCGCCATATTGGTGAACAGATTAATGAATAAAGACCTCAAAAACCTCAGTACACCCATTTTCATAGGAATCGAGGGAAGCTTTCATATTTTGGCCACGTTTTTGGGATTCCGCCCCAATGTAGCACGAGACTACTGGATGATAGCCTCAGTGGTAAGGGCATTGTTGTACTAGGCCCAAGATCCCGAGTTCAATTCCCGTGACTAGGATTCAATTTTAAATTGGAAAGAATATGCAAAATAAAAATAATTATAAGCTTTTAAACACCCATTATTAAAAACGTATGGAAAATCTGACCGAATAAATCGGAAGCAATAGTGAAGTAAACACTAGATGCACAAAAACTGACATGAATTTAACTGGTTTGAAATGACTTGTTTGGATTGGATTGGACATGACGTACTCAGTGTGATAGCAACATTCGGTTCTCCTTTATTTTAAAAACCACCTAAGCTAACGCGCTAGTTTTGTGTTGAGCTAGACTGCCGACGACGGGGAGATCAAGGTTCGAATCTCGCTCGGGTTAACTAAGAGTGGTTTTACTAAACGGTTTTCCACTCTCCCTCCATGCAAATGCGGGCTCATTTCTTCTAAATTAAACCTTTACAATTCCTAATCCATTAGAGTCATTAGTAGTTAAGCGCATAACCCGGACGTGTAATAGACGTGGTGCTAAGTATCCTTAATTTAAAACAATGTTAAACCAGCCATCTGAATCTAGGAGATTCTAATTCGACAAGACTTGACGGTTTTGGTGTGAAATTAGCGGGTTTTCTCCCCCCTTACACAAATTATTATATACTTTAGCTAAGTGTTTCTCATTTCATCCCTACCCCAATAGTGTGAATATGCGCATATACCATTCGGATGGTAGACTAGTGGGTACAATAAAAGAAATTAGCTGATACGAGGTTAGAATCATTTAAGACTACAACCGGACGGATATCGAACCCCCAGTCTTCTGAATCCAAATCCATTACAGAATTTGTGCGTTCAACTTTTAACTCTGACCCCACTCCCGTAGTAACTGCATGGTCTAGCGCGCTACTCTTGAGGTAGATTAGACTATCGATGATGGAGAGATCGAGGTTTGAATCTCGGGTCAGATGAACTGAGGGGGGTTTTCCAAAATGATTTTCCACTCTCCCTCTAAATATATATAACTTTCCTAATCCCTAAAAACCATTAGGATAATTAGTACATAAGCGTATAACCCGAACGACAAGTAAGACGCGGTGCTAAAATAAAAATCAGAGAAATGAGATTGGAGTTCGAACCAAGGACGAGTGTGTCTGTGGGTATTTCTTTCAACAGAAGCTAGGGCTCTCTTCTGTTAAATTTCCCTTATCATTCGTTCTCATTTAGATTAAACGCGAATAATTTTTTATTACTAAGCGTATGAATAGAAACGGAATTTTAAAAAAACAAGTTAATCTGGATAAGGCTTTGGGCACAATAGAAGAAAAAGAGAAGCTTCAACAAACGAGTCCTACCCGGGCGAAAAATTGATCAAGTCCCCTTTCTTGCTTGACCGTTTCACAGAATGTGTAGTGAATCACAACGAACGCTCAGATATACAGAGTGGCCCAAATAAAACCGGCCACAAACGCACAGTATTTCAAAGTCTATGATTTAAATGCGCTCCACCAACCGCTATGCTTAGCCCCGCTCGCAGA
The DNA here is from genome assembly GCA_902151425.1 of Timema shepardi. Classification (NCBI taxonomy): domain Eukaryota; kingdom Metazoa; phylum Arthropoda; class Insecta; order Phasmatodea; family Timematidae; genus Timema; species Timema shepardi. The sequence continues at coordinate 20,247 of CABFVX010001645.1, read as the reverse complement.
ATCTAAAACTATTTTTTATTGAGACTACGCATTGCGGCTAATGGTGCACATTTCAAACACAGATTTTGAAATGGTGTGCGTTTTAGGGCCAGTTTTATTTGAGATATTCTGTATTTGGATTTTTGTGCAAATCTAAAACTCAAGATAGTATTGTATAGACTTGCCTCACTTTTTATGATCAGAAACCCTGTCGAAAAAAGAGTATATATATTCATTCATTCACTATTAAACGCAAATTATTATTATGTATATAAATTTGATTTAGTTATATATAACACCAACTTCAGGTATTTTGGGATAAAGTTCTCACCTCAGGGCCCAATGTTCATGGGTTCAAACCCAGCATAGTTTGACGGATGTTTCTCGAGAGATAAAAATCCGTAACACTACTTCTTTTGAAGGGGAAGTAAAGCCGTCAGTCCCATGTCGATTTGGGGCATGTAAATTAACCTTGTAAGCTATGTTAAAATAAATTTACCGACAAATATTATATGCCCTTTCATTCTCGCTCATAGAAATTCAGTGTGGAAGACAATGGGCAATCACCACATTTCCTGGACTCCCCCAGTACATAGGACTTTTCTCCCAGATGGAGTGGGCAGCACCAACCAGCCGAAGGGCCAAATGCATGCCCATCAGCGGATGGATAGAAATCACAACAAACCAACCTTTGGGATGTTTACTTAAGAAGAAGATAGATAAACCATATGGGGAAGAGAAGGGTCAATGTATTCGTGTCCCTCCCAAGTTCCGGCGCTAATCCCTGTATGTAAACATAACTTGCATGTGTCTTTTCTCACGATGAGAACTAATAGGCTTCCTGAGACTCGACTTTCCTCCACACAACCGATGATGAAGGCAAGATGGAGACCAATAATCTGTTATTGGCTGCGGTGATTTCCTCTTTGACTCATTGCTCTTTACTTTACATACATTACTGTTTCCAGTCAGGGTCAGTATTTTTTATTCAAGCCATATATTTTCCACTACCGGTTTGCTAGACCTGTTGTAGCTTCATATGTCTTATAAACTAACTTAAGATTAGGACAGGCACAACATTCAGTTCCCGACCGTTATTTCATCACTATGAAAGGGTAAAGCCACATTTCATCAATTATCAATTTTTCTGTCATGCCGGGAATCGAACCCGGGACCATTAGTTCAGTAGACAGACACGATACCGACTGAGCTAAGATATTGGATATTCATTGATCTACATGTGTATATTTACCATGTATTGTAGTCTAATAGCGCGAGATCGGATAAACGGTGCTTTACAATCTTCGGTTCAACCTATGCTGCATTAAAGAACTTTGGTCTGAAGAAATAGACCAAATACTCATTTTCAGAGGGACTGTGTCGTCAAGTATGATATTCACTTCCGGGAAAAGCGATAACAAAAAGTTGTTTGTTTTGGCATTTCATCTTATTATTCTTCAACGGGGTTAGAAAGGATAAAGATAGCATTCGAGGAAAAGTACTCGCATTTGCGTGGAGGAAGATTGAGTGATAAACCACCCTAGAAAAGAACACACTTCATGCATCAGGCTGGATATCGAGCCCCAAACTTACCATCACTGACAAACCAGAATAGATGTGCTTGACATTTAGTCCATCCAAGTGCTTACCATTTTGGGTTTTAAGACCTTCAGTTTGGGTGAAAGAAACGCGTTCAAAGTGCAGTGTTATTGCAGTTTTTATATAAAAACATTTTTTTTTTGCAAAAAAAAAATTTTGCTCTAACAGAAAAATAAGAGTTTAATTTTCTTCACACCAAACCCTTCCTTAAACTCTGACAAGACATCTTGTGAATGTGAGGAATGCCAGGTCTCCACTGTGGTTCGGATTCCACGTTAAACTGTAGGTCCTTCATTTCATCTCATTCACCCTACCATTGCACATTAGCGTAAGTGCGTATGACCCGAACGGGTAGTAAGACGTGGTAATAATAATAATAATAATTTTCTTCACATGGTAACCTCAACGGTTCTTGAATATCTGTCAAGGTCTCTCCATTTAATAATAAGTTTCTCATTTAATGCCGCTATGCTCATTATAGATATTCAACAACTGTTGATATCACCATTTGAGGAAAATTAAACTCTTATGTTGTATTGAAGCAATATTTTATTTTATTTGGCCAATAAATTGTTTGGCTAAAACATTTCAAAAACACTGACTTTTATCTCGAGTCCACTACATTCCCACCTTTAAGATTTGGTTTCACTATTATAGTACAATTTTCGCTGAACTTTCACTCGATAACGGCTTAAATTTACGTTAAATATGAGGATGCTAGCTAGAGTAAGTGCACTCGCATCCACGTATGGCAAAAAATCGGATGTGGGGAAAACAGCCCCAGTGCACACGGTTGAGGTTCAAACCTTGACCCTTCCCATTAATATCAATCTGGTCTATTTAAGAAATCTCGCCGATTCAATTTAAAATATACTAACGCTATAAATCGTATCTTGACTATTCGTTACGTTGTGCTACTTTCCGAAGTAATGTTTTGTAATGTCTGCTGGGGATGGTTGGAAACAGAACATATTGATTTGACTCGTTAAGAAAAAACTGGTTGCAATTTTCCACCATTACATTAATATCTTCTTCTGTCCACCATCCATTAGGTTGAGAAAGAATTGTTGAAACCGTACGTTATATTTTTTTATTAAGAATTAAAATGATTTAGGTAATTTTTAAACAATACATTTTATATCTTTATTTATATAATATAACATATATTAAGTAATTTGTAAATGTAAATATATTTATCTATATACATTATATATAAATTCATATATGCTCGTACATTAAATTAAAAGTATTTTAAAATTATCTTCATATTTATATAATTTACTAATTTATAAATTTTCTTGATCCATTCTCTTTGTACTAATTATATTTTATTACTATCATTAATATACAAACAAGTTAGATGCCAATTTTTTTTAATCAAATACAAATCTAAATAAAAACATTTAATGAAATGCCCAATCTAGAAGATAATTTTGATAAAACAAATTGTATCTTCATTACTTCTAATATAATTTCGTGGTTCTTATCTTTGATTAAGTATTAAGTTAGTAATTGAATGAGTGATTTAATAGCTCTTTTTAAATACCGCAAGCTACCCTCACAATTATATATATATTAAACCAATATGTACTTAAGAAAACTCTATATTTTTCCCAGACAAGTGTTAGATAGCTGTGTTTGTAGTGATATATCTTGTTGGCACTAATATTACCAAGAATTCCATTGACGTTATAGCTTAGACCTCCCTTGTCTACAAGGGTCCAATACCGCCTAACATATACTAGGGGCTAAGTGCCCCATTAGTGTCGTTACGTTGCGTGTATGGCTCTGAATTGATCGCCCATTGCGCCCTTCAGGCCTACTTGTAAATGAATATCATTCAGTTGGTGATTTTGGTAAACGCCTCAAGTCACATTAAATCTATACAATGGTGTTTTATTATTGCAATGCAGATTGATCGAACACCCATTTATTTGAAAAGTAAACACACTCTTTGAGTGACAATTTTAAACAACATTGAGATATACAGCTCAATTTTCATAAGGGCCTTTAATAGAATACAAACTTTTTTTTAGGCCAAAATTAATAAGTCTTTATTATATTATTTGTATTTGGAAGAATCAAATTCAAATTTAACTGAATTTGAGTTGGATTATTATTATTATTATCACCGAGTCTCACTACCCTTTCGGTTTGTACGCACTTACGCTAATGTGTAATGGTAGGGTTATTGTGTGATGAAATGGAGGACCCACAGTTTAACGTGTAATCCGAACCACGGTGGAGGCTTGGCATTCCTCACATTCACAAGCTGTGATTAATACGCGTCTTGTCAGAGGTGAAGAAAGGGTTTGGCAATCAGATAAATCTGTGCCGGAACCGTGGACTGAACCCTGAGCCCCCAGCAAAGAAGTCAGACACCTTACATCTAGATCACCAGGTCATCCAATTTAAATTGGACAATTTGTACTAGATTGACCTGAAAGAAACATAAATATATAATAAAAATATAATATACGTGCACAATATTTAAATGATATTTGCAAAGATTGGTAACATTAATTACAAGTTATGATACATTTTAACTATGATTTATAAATATGTTAAAATAGTAACAAGCATCTAAAAATTAGGTATATTTTAAAATATACATTTTAATCATAATTACACTTGTTGATAAAATCAAAGAATGATGTTACCATATCTAATTACCAAACCCTTTCTTCACCTCTGACAAGACGTGTATTAATCAAAGCTCGTGAATGTGTAGAATGCCAGGCCTCCACCGTGGTTCAGATTCCACGTTAAACTGTAGTTCCTCTATTTCATCTCACAATAACCCTACTTTCACACTTTAGCGTAAGTGCATATAACCCGAACGGGTAGTAAGACGTGGTGCTAATAATAATAATGATAATGATGTTACCACGGAAACATTAATAACACGATATGGGATACTCAAACACATAGTTTTAATTTCTGACCTGAAGTTTATGTCGCTGATGCATTAAAACATGTCGTCAAAATAAATATGCAGCTCTTGCAGTCAGAAATCAAGGAACAGGGAACTACACCTAAGAAATAAATTCAATTTTTACTTTTCAAATTCAAAAACTTTTTTCTGTCAATTTTCAAGAATAATACAATAATATCAAATATATTCATGGTCACACCAGTCTTTGATTTTATCAACTTAAAATTAAGTGTAATTGACTCAAATGTATATTTTAAAATTTACCTAATTTTCAGATGTTTGTTACAATATCAACATGTTAATAATTAAAATTTATCACAACTTTTAATTAATATTATCAATATTTTACAAATATCATTTAAATATTGTGCATAAATATTATATTCATATTACATATTTATATTTCTTTCACTTCAATCTAATACAATTTGTGTTAAATTAAATTCACTTAAAATCTAATCTAAATTTTCTAAATATTCTTAAAAGGTTCCTTACTAAGTAATTCAAATGTTTTTTCAAAAATATATTTTTAGTGTTATTTTATAGGAAGTGATATAATATATTAAGAGGGACATCTAGATTTAATTGTTCTGAAGCATGAATACACGAGAGTAAACTTAGTAAATTTGTTATCAGCCAGATAAGGCCCTTTTTATAAAAACTAAACTATATTTAGTAATTACTTTTTAAATTATAATATTCAGTGTATCACAACTTTGCCACGAACCCATTGTCCCAAAAACCGTCATAGCTCATTTGGCCCACAGTCAAAGCTTAATTGGGCCATGTTCTCTGGCCAGAAGAGCTATTACAGATAATAAACTTGGTCGCACAAATCCTTTTTTCTTATATTAGGTTAGGCCTATTTAGGTTATGATCGTGGTGTGTCATAGGCTAGGTTGTGTTGAGTTAGGTTGTCACGGTAGGTTAACTCAATCTAGATTAGCATTTCTTTGTGTTAAATGGCCGATTCAAGCAGAACGCGAAGCTATGATATGCTGTTCTAAGGTTTTGTCTGTTTGGTTCCTCTTTTCCCTCCTTAATTTACTGGTTTTTTTTTCTGATCTGCTCCAGTAGAGTTAAGTTATGGCAATCTACAAAATGTCTTATTTGAGCTCAGACGAAAGTTCAGAAGAAGAGGAACAACTTCTCTTAACAGCTGTTTTGGAAGATTAAAGAAATGTACGATGTGGAGGTTTGACTTGTTAAATTAACGGTTCAATTTTAATATAAAAACATTTATTAAATATAAAACCTAAATAGAGTATAACTTAAATACACGTTTAAACAAACTTAAAACAAAATTTCAACACTTGTTTGGTTATTTGCAACAATCAAGCACTGTATCTGTTTAACACGCACCCAAGCAGCGTTATGCGCTGATGCGACGTAAGATAGCTCAAGATAGGAGCTGGAAAAAATTACCTTGCCAGCAACAGGAAAAAAACATTGCGTGGCGTAAAAAAAAAAGGCATAAGATTTTAGCTTAGATTTGCTTTCAGTGTGAACCGTCCTTTACTATCCATCACTTCCTGTTTTACGTTCAGTTTGAGAAAACATTTACAACCATTCTAAGTGGACCACCACAACAGCCGGGGGCGATTATTGCACCGGTACGCGTTGTTTATGATTCCCAAGAAGGAAACCTTGGCCTAACTGTAATGTGGAATAAGCACTACCCTGTTAAACGCAGGTCATAACAAAGATACGTGCCCCGACTGTAATGCGTCCATCATATTTATAGATTATTACCCGCCTCGTTGGTGTAGTTATCTGACGCGCTATTTTAGTGCTAAGCTAGACTGCTGAGGACGGGAATATCAAGGTTCGAATCTCGGTCGGGTGAACTGGGAGTGTTTTTTTCCTAAATTGTTTTCCATTCTCCGCCACGCAAATTCAACCTTCCCAATTTTTAACCCATTAGTGTTATTAGTACTTAAGCGTATAACCCGAACGGGTAGTAAGACGAGGTGCTAAATAAAATTAGTAAAACTTATTTTAGTTCAAAGTCAGTTTCAGTGCGGGTGTGAAACTTGGTATCTTACAATATATGATGAAAGAAACTAGTGTTGGAAACAAGGTGCTTAGTAAGATATTTGGTCAAAAAATAGACGAGACAGCTAGAGAATGAAAGATGTTACATAATGATGCACTACATACCCTATACTCATCACAAAACATTATTAGGATAATCTAGTCTCGTATATTAAGCTGTGAAGAACATACAGAGTGAAAGGAGAACTATGTGCAAGGTGTCGACTTGTAAGCCTAATGGGAAAATACCATTATGAAGACCTAGACGCAGATGGGAGGATAACATTAGACTGAATATTAAAGAGATAGGGTGTGATGAGTTGGACTTGGTAGGATTAGCTCCAGATAAAGATAGGGTAAAATGAGGGAGACTGGATAGTACTAGCTCAAGATAGGGATAGCGTATAAGGAAGTGGACTGGATGGAACTATCTCAAGATTAGGATAAAGTGTAATGAGGTGTACTGGATATAGCTAGCTCGAGATAAGGATAGGGTATAATGAGGGGGACTGGATATAACTAGCTTAAAATAGGGGTAGAGTATAAGATGATGGACTAGATAGAACTATCTCAAGATAGGGGTAGGGTATAATGAGGTTGACTGGATAGAACTAGCTCAAGATAGGGGTAGGGAGAACTGAGGTGGACTGGATAGAACTAGATCAAGATAGAGATAGGAGGCGTACTTTAGTAAGTGCAGCAATTAACTTTCCAGCTCTAGCAGTAGCGTTTTTTTTAAATTTCAACTAATATCTCAAAAATCTCTTATTAACTGCATACTCTAAGGGGTAATTATTAAGAATAACTTTCTTGCGGGAATATGCCTGTATTACCGCGGAGAGAGTATGTTAGAACCATACCCCAGAGAAACAGGCTAAAAGTCGAACCTCGGCGTCACTGGTAGTCCAGTAACTTTTGGTGCGTGATGCCTTATACCACGTACCAACTGTGCGGAGGCTTAAAACTCGGCCTCGAGTAGAAATTACCCTAGTTCTATCCCGGGCTTTGTTAAAATAAATATAACATTGATGTGAGGGCCTTATGGGTTCACAGTCAATATAATTAATGCAATTAGCTTAGGGTGTAATCCGACACCTTAGCTCAGTCGGTAGCCTATATGTCTACTCAGCTAATAGTCCCAGGTTCGATTCGCGGCATGGCTGAAAAAGTTATTATTGGTGAAATATAGGTTTACCCTTTCACATGGGTAAATTAACGGGTGGGGACTGGATGTTGTGCCTGTCCTTGTTTTAAGTTAATTATAAGGTGTATGAAGAATGTACGACAGGCCTAGCTAGAAGGTAGTGGAAAATATATGGTTTGAATAAAAAACTGTACCAGACCATAGGCTGGGAACAGTAATGGATGTACAAGTTTATAGTATGCTGTTCCAGGTTAATTTGGCTTGAGATTTGTGTGCCAGTATATCTCTGTTAATGTAAATTGAGCCACATTTATCCATAACATTTTTATCCTATATATTAAGTGTTGGTTCTTAAAATAATATCAATAAATGAAAAATAAAATCCATATTAAATTTTTTATCGTTGTTTTTTCATTAATACATATTTTATTACGCATGTTTTGACTTTAAGAAATTTGAACTAAATAAATTAAAAGATAAATAAAAATTATATGCGATATAAAGTCGTCGCATGACTACAAGCACCAGTGGCTACTTGGTCTACGGTGCCAGTCTTACAATATACTGACTTTTTGAAATGGAGAGGTCGAGGTTTTGGATATCGGTTAAATACACTGGGGGTGTTCTATTCCTTATTTACACAAATGCTGGTGCATCTTATACAAAAATAACCTTGCTATTCCCAACCCAGCATATTAATTAGCTCTTTATAACCTTGCTGTTAAACGCGATTATTTTTTAAAATAAACACAAGTTGATTGTTTAAATGTTTTATAAACTGCCTCCCATAAATATTAAAAAACTCTCTAGTTTGGAGTTAAAATTAACATGTTATCATTTCTTCTTTACTTTTATTTAAAAGTTTTACTAAGCACTTTCCTGTTATAAAGCTACTGCTTCCTTTTCCTTTATTTTAATTTTAAACTATGACTTTTTACTCTTTGAGCTTTTATTATTTTAATTTGCAAACAGTTAATAGAAGCTTGTGCAATTTTCTGCATTCATACGGTTTGTTTTTAGTTAATTTTGACCATATTTGTAGAGGGTATATATCTATGATTTATGAAACATTATAACGAACACAGTATTTCGTACAATGGCAAGATAAATAAGTGTATGGACTAATGTTTTTTTTTTTTGACGCAGTAACAATGAGATTGTTCAGGAGAGAGGATGCTTTGTGTAAGACGTCATAGGTCAGGCAACTTGGATTATTAATCACATCGCCATCATCTCTAAGATCTCACAGAAAACTAATGTTTTCGGATATTCTTGTATAAGTTTTTTCTTTTGTATTCAAATTAAAACTTTTTTTCAATATTTCAAATTAAAGAAAAACTTAACTACTAACTTGATAAACAATCATTAATTTTATATTTATTTTCATCAACGAAAATATTTGGAGGAAATCAAAACTGGTATATTCTCAATAGTTGTGCCTTAGTTTTCATTTCTTACAGTTTGTATTCCCACTCCTCTCAAATACTCCTTTTGAAGAACAATATTACACATAATTCTTATAAATAAAATTTGTAAATGTACTTTCTTTAATTCTCGCTTAGTTTAGATGCGGGTATAAAATAATAGAATAATCCGAAAACAATTTCAAATATAAATTAAAATTAATTAGTACATAATCATTGATTTATTTTGAGAAAAAAAGGGCATAATTTAAAATAATTGTTCCAAGGAAACAAAAGTAATGCTTGGCCATAAAATAAAATTACTCTAAATAATAAAATAAATATAATAATAACTTTTAGATGGTCTTTTATGCTTAGATAATAAAAGTTCAACATTATCATACAAATTTATCGCAAATGCGTAAGCATTAATTATTTTTCCAAACTTTTAAACATATAAAAATATATACTTCTATATTAAATAATTTGATTTAATTCAATGATATTAAATCATTGGCTTCATTAGGCTGTTTCTTTTTGAAAAATTACTACATATAATTAAAGCATTTGAAATATACAAAACTTTAGCAAAACATATTACATATAATAAATTGTGTCAACAGGAAATTAAAGTAATGAAAAATTCATCAGTTAGCTTTTGGTTACTATTATTATTATTAGCACCGCGTCTTACTACCCGTTCGGGTTACACGCACTTACGCTAATGTGTAATGGTAGGGTGATAGTGAGATGAAATGGAGGACCTACAGTTTAACGTGGAATCCGAACCATGGTGGAGACCTGGCATTCCCCACATTCACAAGATGTCTTGTCAGAGGTGAAGGAAGGGTTTGGTAATCAGATAAATTTATGCCGGGACCGGGGATCGAACCCCGGCCGCCAGCATAGAAGTCTGATTTTGGTTACTAATGTTTTATACGTGTTATTAATTAAATGTAGCAAGTTATTTTTTTTTGTCAAACAAGATAACCATACAAGTAAGAATAAAAAACAATATCTAACAAACACAGATATATTTATATATTCTCCAAATATATTGAGAAAATGTGTGTCCAACACATAATAATGGTTTCTATTTTTAACTATCAAAAAGTTCTATAATATATTTTTTCAACAGTCTTTTGTTTGAGTCAGGAATAAATGTGCTAAATTAATGTAAATCTAAGAAAAAGGTCATAAATATTGGTTTGTTTATATCTCCAAACATATTGATGATTGAACTAACAGTAAACATCGCACTATTTGATAGAACTTTGCCAAATATACAAGAAGTGTTGCAAATTGACCCATTCTTATTTTTTTAATACTCAATAACAAGGCGTGGATTCCAATATAACAAAATTCTCACCCAGCAGTCGGACTTGAACGTATCGTATTGAGAAGATTAGGTGGTCAGACAGGGTGATAAATGAAGTCCTAAGAATAGTGGGTGAGCAGAGAACCATTTTGGATTAGATCCTTCATTGAAAAACAAACTGGATCAAACTCATCTTTTGCATCACGATATAGATGGCAATCTTGAAGGAAAGAAGAGCCTATGAGGAGGGATTATTTAAATATTGGATGTATTTAAGTAAATAAGAAAATTCTGGGAGCTTAAGGAGGAGACAGAGGACAGTGTGTATTGGAGGTCTAAACACTCGATACCTGTCGGATAACAGATCACCTTATTACACCCTCAGCCAATCCTATAGACAAGGCCCCTAAACTATAGGATAGAGAGGATGAAACAATACAAGGAAAATATCAACAGTAAATAGAAAAAGTTTACAACAAAATATTCTTTTATTGCCAAAAATATTAACAAAACACGGAAAGGACGGCCTTATTTTTAAAATATCCTATAGCTACTATTCTGAAAGAAAACATTGATATATTTGCGTCGGACTTAAGGTCCTTCAAACATAACGTTGTTACTGGTTGCTCATAACCAAAAAACAGGACTTAAGGTCTTTCAAAGAATAAATTAACAACAAGTTTTACCTATGTTCTCATGACATACCGAACTCAACTAAACTTCACGTAAATTCAATATTTTACAAATATATTTTAAAGTTAAATTAACTTGATCCCAACATAAGGTTATCAAAGAAAACACAAAAAATTACTAAGTCTAACGCAATTAGCATTTACGTTAAATATTACGTCGGCTAATCTATGTAGGCCCCTCTTTCGTGACCTAAATAACTCTTGTAAAACGAACATAACATAAACAAGGATAAAGTTCATTTCTTAGATTCTACATTTAACGTTATTTTCTAACAGTTACATTTATATTGCGGCAAAACAACTTTCAAAAATGATCCTACATATTTACAATTAACAATCTTACGAGTAGTGATAGTTAAAGTGAAGTTAACATTTACTTTACATATTTACAAAAAAACAATCTATCCTGCTTCCTACATCTGACTGACGAGCAGTGATAGCCAACGTGAACTTTACATTACCATTACATTTTTACAAGAAAATATGCATCCTGCTCCCTACCCCTGACCGATGAGCAGTGATGACTAAAGTGAACCTTCGTATTTTTGTTACATTTTTACAAATAAGCACGCATCCTGCTCCCTACCCCTAACCGACGAGCAGTGATGGCTAAAAGTGAGTGAACATTCGTATACAATTTACCAACCTCTTTATAATGAGCCTAGAAACACGGATACAAAGGGGAGGGGTTTACACTTCCAACTCAGTTACGCCCAAATAGTCCATTACGTCATTCTGACACAACTTGGTAGGTTTTCCCAGCCGCTGATTGGACGCGTCGTTGTAGCTCGGCAGTATTCTATTTCTCTACCAATGTGCAAGCTTGAAAGTTCGGCGTGGCATTTTCATATCCCTCCGCCAGACGGCAAACCAGGGTCAGTTGATTTGGCAGAGGGAGGTCAAGTAAACATCGGCTAGTTTATTTCCAATGATCGGGTGGAGTAGACCGTAGCCGTTCTTCGAGATGTTGTTGCCCAACTCTTGTTTATTAGTGCGTTTGACTCGCCAGCGGCGTAGCCAGGGAATCTGGACGAAGGTACGTTTGAACAGTTACTTAACTTCACTGTTTATAATGGATTTTTCTGAATGTTTGCTTTGAATAATGGTTGGGGCTAGATAGGGCTATAATAGAGAAGAATACTATTATAGGTTTTTTTGGAGGTTATTTCTGGGGGTGGGTAGTACGTATCTTGGCAATTTTATTAGTGATATTAGGTTAGGTGGGGAGTAATTGTGCAATACAAGGCATTGTATTGTTACAACCTAGCAATAATAAAAATATAAAATACCTTACTATTCTAATCAATATGTTAATACTCATATAATTTTTTTTATAAAATATTTATTAATCATTAATCAATTTAGTGAAAGATGTTAGCCTGAACATGGAAAACGAGCCCGTGACTTTTGGATTTGCGTGCCTATGATCCACCATAAGCCAGTGTCATCCACAAAAACAACTAGTGAATATTGATTCTAAATAGAAGACGAGCCAGAAAAACTCAAATTGCGCTCGAAGCTAAATACTTCAGGGTTCGAATCCCCGGACAATATCGCCATTTTTATCTCTATTAAATTCAATTCCAGTATCAATATTGATCCTATGGACAGCCGCTACGTATAAATCTAAGATACACATGAATATTTAGTATCATCACTGCATTGTATTTAAAAGGTGGACCATTACTTATTTCTTCCCTCAAAGTGTGGCGCATTATAACCATAAATACCACTTTGATATTTTTTTAAATATCCATTTAAATATAAACTTATATTTTAATCATAATATAATAAACTTATTTAGTCTATATTGTCAGGAATATAATATTATGGTTTGGCTCAAAAAAACTCCTCTTCATTAAATTTATGCCACTGTGATCCAAAACTTTTTCTACATTTAGCTATTAATACAAGTATTCGTTACATTTAATAATACTAATTAACAAAACTACAGAGATCCCACTCCTCTGTCTTGTAAAAGTTGTTTAGTATATTATTTTATCTATGTCTCTCACGAAACTCCCTCGCTCGTGTTTTTTTTATCTATTTAACTGATTACTACTCCACTTAAACAAGGCTGGAAAGTTGGACGGGAGTTTATCAGACTCAGTTTACGTATTTGCGGCTGTAAACACCCCACTCTACCACGCTGTGTTTTAACTTGGGAATGAAATACGGGCTCAGTTTAGTGTTGTTCATCAGCGCAAACTTACTGTTCTCATGCCAGGATCACGGTTAACTTAACGTAACCTAACGTAAATGTTCTTCTCGTGTTTTTAAATGGAAGTGATCACAATCCAATTAACTTAACGTTCACTTGCAGTTAACTTAATATACGTCATGGGAGGTATTTCACGTTAAAGTGGACGTTACATGAAGGGCATCACGTGATATAGCCAGCCAATCATTATGGGAGTGACACCTATAGGCCTATTTAGTAATTAATTTTTTTGTTTTAAGACCAACGTCTACTATTTAACTTCAATTTTAGTGATTGGAAATTGAAATAAAATAATTAAATTAAAATAGGAACTATTCTGAAAGTTGAAAAATGACACCTGGACAGGGGAATCGAACCCGGAAGATTTGACTTAGTACGCCAACGTTCTAACCATTGAGCTATCCAGGAATCGCCCCGTGATTAGGCTAATTCTTCACTCATATTTTTAAGGCAGGGTCTATGATGGACGTCTGGAAATCATCGTCTACAAATGTGTGATTTATTTTATTAAGATCATGAGCTATCAGATAACGCTGCCACCCTCGACTCGATAGTTGGCTTCATGCTGCCACTTGTACAGTTATTATAATTGTAAGGGGTTGCCCGATGATTTCCGCACGTCCATTATAGACTCTGCCTTTAAAATATGAGTGAATAATGACCCTGGGCACGGGAAGATTCCTGGATAGCTCAGTGGTTAGAGCATTGGCGTACTAAGCCAAAGGTCCCGGATTTGATTCCCGTGTCTAGCTGTCTCTTTCAATTTTCAGAATATGATATATTGATAGAGAATTCCTCAATAAAAAAGCATAAATAATAGCTTCGGCTATTTAATTCTAAAATAGGAACGCTAAATTCATAAAAAAAAATTAATTATATATATTTATTATATTGATAGAAAACTGTAAGCACTCGCAACTCATTACTTTACAGATAGTACAGATCACAGATCAAAATACATATGTACTCTATAATGAAACTGTTTGGTTCGAATCAGTACATTAAGTTAAGTGAATAAATGATCACACATCTGTTTTATGAAGTTAAGTGAACCTTAAGTGCCTTAAGTGAACGTTACTTTAAGTTAAAGTTAAATTTATCGTGATCCCGGAATAACGTACTCGGTTGTTCCTTATATCAATACAAATCATGCGGGGCTGTTTGATCGTTTTTCAGTTTTTCAGCTCACTTGAACCCGATTTCTCCGTTGAACACAGAAATTGTCCCTTTCAATGGCTTACTGTTATATCTTACGAGGGAACTATAGGTATTATGTTAGACTTACTCCTAGTCCATGAGTGCCTAGTAACTGTTCCATACGCCGAAAGGGTTCTATTATATATATATATATATATATATATATATATATATAT